>JABWTJ010000563.1:394907-517790 GCA_016801875.1 Solanum sitiens
CTCAGGGTAATTACAATATTATCCTTGGCCGGGAAAAGACCATTTTACCTTTGGACCCTCAAAACTTAAGATTTCTTCTTTAGAGTCCGGTAAAAACTATTTCAATTAAATCTTCATTTTCGCGTGCCTCACATGGTTGGTTCCAACCTTTCCAAGCTCAATTAACTCCCCAAGTTAGTTGGCTTGGTCGTAGTAGGGGTTCTGAGGTCTGGTTCTACGCGTATCAATACGTGGGGACCTTGGTCTAATCGCAAGCATTCTTGAAAAACCTAAGTCTTGATCCTATTCATTTTTAGGGTTGTTACATTATCCCCCCCTTAGGAACATTCGTCCCCGAATGACACTACTAACTATCTAGCGTAATGCCAGTCAGATCATAACATAGTTACTATACATAATCAAGCAGTAGCAACAAAGAATGGAGAGATAAGGAACCTTAGACTTAAAAGTAGAAAGTCTAACCTCAAGGGCTGAATAGATGAGGGTAGCGGAATCTCATGTCGGCCTCGGCCTCCCACGTAGCACCCTCAACAAGATGATTCCTCCACAATACCTTCATTGTGGCAATCTCCTTGTATACTCTATCAGCTCTTACATTTCCTCCCGTTCGGAAAATCCTTCATAGTGTGACCCGATTTGCCACAACTATAACATCATTAGGGTCCATCATACATTATCCTCCATGCATTATGCCACACTTCCTATTAGGTGGCCTCTCCTGGGCTGTATAGTCTTACGAACTTCAGGAGTAATCCCTGACTGATATCGAGCCCTGCTTAAGGTTGATGAATTCCTCAACCTTAGTGTCCTTCATTTATCTGGGAAAGAACTGCTCTAGAGTAGCCATCTTGAAAAGATTCCAAGTAATAGGACCTCCTCCTAAGGCCTTGCTATCCTGTCACACCTTATACCAGGATTGAGCTACATCCTTTAGCTGGTAGGATGTCAACTCAGACTTCTTCACATCAATCAAACCCAACAGCCTGAGCTTGTAAAGTGCTAGCTTGGGCCATTTATACCAACATTGTTCTTACTTCATCATCTGTCAACCCATCTGGGTTAACAGGCATCTCTATTCCAGCAGCTGGATCCTGGGGAAAAACTTGGATTACCCCAGCAGCTGCTCCTCCAATATCTTCGCTTGCTTTTCTCCTTGTATTCATCTTTCGGAAACTTCAAGAGTTGATGTTAGACACGCTCATAACACCAAGAAAATTAGACATTAGGAAAAGCACGATAAGATTAGAAGAAGGGAAACTTTCCTACGCATCATGCAGTCTCTAATTCAGGATAGTGGTGCACTTCACTACCATTACTTAGAAACTACTCAATGTGGTTGATGTGAACTCATTATTCTCGGAATTTAACCTAGTGCTCTGATACCAACTTTGTCACGACTGGAACCTAGACCCCAGACGAGACCGGCGTCGTTGACCTCTCAAAGGTCCCAGACAAGCCTACTTACGTCATTCTTACTTTGCATAGGTTAATTTTAGCGGAAAATTTGAAACTTTTTGTTTCTAAACATTACTTACTAAACACTTCTAATACATTCGTAACTCATTCAACATCAACCATCTAAACATTAAGAGATAATCAAATGAAAGGAATAGTTCATTAAACATAATTGTATCATTGCCAAAATGGCCCAATACATAGTCTGAAAGAAATAAGAAAGAAACGCTAGTGGAACATGCTCCACTAGCTCAACTCTAAAACTAAGCTAGAATATAAAACAGTAGCATCCTCGAAAGCATGAGGACCTACCAAAACCGGATGAATGTTGGACGTCCGGATAACTGCAGCGATGATCCTGTAGCTCTATCGTCCACCTGTGCCTGCACCTAAAATAGTAGAGTTTGTATAGGGTTAGTACACACTTGTACTAAGTATGGGTATATGCAAGCACACACCAAGGACATGCATGAGAAAGAATAGCTCTTTCCTAACAACATGATTTTTGGAAGTCAAGTCAGTGGACTTGCCAAATTGAGATTTGGAAAGTTTCCTAATTTGGATTAGGAAAGTAAATGATCTTTCCAAATTTGGATTAGGAAAGTCAGTGAGCTTTCCAGATTTGGAATAGGAAAGTTATGCCATGAGAATAACATACATCATCATACTTTTCACATTTGCACGCAGCACATAACATTTACACATATCACATATCATATAGCATACAGTACATTTTTCATGTAGCATATAACTTCGTTCATATCATTCATTCATATGCCATGAGACCTTGGAATCATGGACTTGACATTAAGACATCCCAGAAATGAGGGCTCAACATATGGGACCTCAACTGGGGAGTCTTTATTAGCAAACACAAAGTCTGCTTCATTCACTCATACGTACTTCATTTCATTTCGTCCATAGTCCAGTGTAACCACCGGTTATACTTAGGATGTAGTTTAAGACTTTCATTAGGTTCGTTGTGCAATGACCAAGAATGACCTAATGTCATTACTTGAATCTAACTCACCTTTTGATTATCCTATCCTAACACCTTTGGTATTCATTCATTTCATTATGTTCATCATTTGAGGCTGGCCTCATTCATTCATTGGGAACTTTAACTTTAACCGACATAGATCATGTGAGCATCATGAAATCCAGTGTCTCCCCCACACCGAAAAGAGGTGGAATCACCGGCCAAAGTGATCCAATAACATGCTAGCGTACATGGGAATTTAACCCCGCCAGATCCCTATATTGGCAGTATAGGTTCGAAGACTAGGAGATATAAGGAGACCCATACCCGGCAAGCCGGACAGTCTCATCTCATGAGAGTTACGTGAACCTCCGCCCTTCCCGAAAGAAGGCATCACCGCTCATAGCTAGTCTATCGGTGCTCAGTATAAAGTTCCATTACATTCATCTCATACGTCATGGAAGCTGGCTTCTAGTATGAGGACATCATAGCTCATTAGATGATTTCTCATCTCATTATTCGTATTGAGTGTGTTAAGCTCAATACTCTCATTAGAGTGTTCATAGAGACTGGTCTCTTCATTATCTTACACTCTCATAGGTGAGTACATATTGGTAACATTTACTTAGGCTCATTTGAGATTGCTCTCATCATTTACATTAGCCTCTTATCATGTTGTCACCACATTCATCATCATTAGCATCTTTGCTTTTCATAGTTATTCACCTCTTATTACGTGAATGTTCATTTCATCATATGCCAATGCACTTGGCCATTTGGTGTGCTTTACACCCTTACTTAACCCTTCTAGGGTTTCATTATTTCATTGTTCATTTCATCATTTCATTGTTCATATCATCATATGCCAATGCACTTGGCCATTTAGTGTATTTACACTCATACTTAACCCTTCTAGGGTTCATCATTTCATTTCATACATCTTAGGTTCACTTACTTTTAAAGGTATGTTAGACTTATGTGTCCATACATACAAGCCATGAGGCTTCATTCGTAATTCGTTAAGTGACTCATACATTCCTAAGATTTTATAGTACAAGACTTATGTATCTTGTATATATACCAAGATCTTAATTTCGATCTAAGTAGATGGCATTATTCTTGGATGATTTGTTCACGTATGATTTATGTATCAAACGGAAGTTTGGGCAAGGAACCCAAGTCTCGAATCAATTGGATATCATTTATATTTTTAATTGATTTTATTCTAATATTCATAACATTTTAACTCTAAGTTAAATCACAATATTAACATTGAAGGATTACTTTTCTATTTAACCCTCTTCTTAAATTTGGCCGATAGGTTGTGGGTTCGAGCCCCCACAACCCCACCTTTTATTTTTCATTAACATAATATTCTCCTATTCTTTCTTAAACCAAGAGGTTATGGATCAAACCCCCACAACCTCTTTTATTTTTCTCTTAATTTCGCACAAGTAAGGAGGTTGTGGGTTCGAACCCCCACAGCCTCCTTTCTTTTAATAAATTTTCGCTAAGGGCTGTGAGGTGGTGGGTTCGAACCCCCACAGCCCCATAATTATATTTTTAATAGTTTTTCTAAGTTAGGAGCATGTACAGTGAGGTCATGGGATCGAACCCCCATGGCCTCACTTATTTTATCATTTAATTTTCGCGGGCAGTAGCTAAGGGGTTCGAATCCCCTTAGCCCCAACCTCCTTTTTTTCTTATTTTTTTTCCTTCTACTCTTCATGAATTCTGACCGAGGGGTGGTGGGTTCGAATCCCACTCCCCTCATTAGTTTTTTTCTCTTATTCTAGCCCTTGCTCAGACCCAGGATCGAACCCCCCAGCCCTCACCCTTTGCCGTGTCTGTTTCGCCCAAGGATGAGGTCACGGGTTCAATTCCTAGTGGCCTCATTCTTTTATTTCTTTAATAAATTTTCCAGATTCATATGCATTTTTATTTAGTCTATATTAACTTGTACAATGCTGGAAATTCTTAGTTACTTTTAACTCATAACATCAATGTTTTACTTAGTTCATACACTCTTTCATAATTCCACTTCAACGTATTTTTAAGTGCATCCTTTAGAGAATTTATTGGCTATCAAATCCTTATTCAAGTCAGCCACATTCCTTAATTATGAACATCACAATCTTCATGAGTTTGGGTACGTAAATTAACAAACACAACATTAGCAATTTTAAGCCTCAAGGCCGAGACTCAACATGCCATACACATTTTGTTTTATTTTTCTTAATTCGAACACACACATGGTTGTCTTTTCATGAATTAACGTACATTCAATACATTAACATTCAGCACAAACATCACATAAACCTAAGTCTACCAGCATTCATACCAACCTACATTCGTTGGGAGCTAATGACAGGGACATGCAACAGGGGAATCAACCTTAGTTTTTGAGCCGAATATACTGAGTCCTAGGGGTCTCTTGGGAAAGGGACCAAGAGTAAGAAAACCCATACCTTTGTTTTCTTGTTAAATGTCCAGAATGATGCCCAATAACTTCTCCACAAATCAGTCCACACACCCAAAGTCACACCTTACCCGACTAGCGTAGTATGTGTTGCTTAACGTTACCGAATTGCTTTCTCTTTTGTGTTTATAGCTTTCAAGTTCTTGATGAACTTTTGCATTTACTTGGTTCTTCTTTTCTGATTGTTTTATCACGTTTTGCAGCCAGAAAAAGAGAGTGAAAGAGAGAGAGATTAACGTGAAAAGAGAGTGGGGGATGGGAGATAGTGGTCTAGTAGAAGTAGGACTAGTTGGTAGGACTTAGTCAACTTAAATAATTAATTAAAATTAATAAAAATCTGATTTCTTTTTTTCCTAAATCAGCTAATATTAATTAATTAATTAAATTAATTTATCCATTTAAATAAAAACAAGTTAAATCATTGCTTCCACCTAGGTTCGAACCCCGGTGGAGTAAGACTTCACTTCAAGAGCTCAATTTCGGCTCTCTCTCCCCAAATTGCCCCTTCATCTTATTAAATAATTAATTATATATATTTAGGGTAATTACGATACTACCCTTAGCCTGGTAAAAGACCATTTTACCCCTAGACCCTTAAAACTTAAAATTCCTTCTTTTTAAGTCCGGTAAAAACTCCTTCGATTAAATCTTTGTTTTCGAGAGCCTTACTTGGTTGGTCCCAACCTTTCCAAACTCAATTAACTCCCCAAGTTAGTTGTCTTGGTTGTAGCAAGGGTTCCGAGGTCTGGTTCTACGCGCATCGATCCCTGTGAACCCTGGTCTAATCATAGGCATTCTTGACACACTAAGCATTTCTTATCTTATCCATTTTCAGGGGTGTTACAATCCTCTAAAGCACTCAAAATGTAGCCTTTACATAGGAAGTCTGCCTGTTTCCATGCTTCAATAATCATGAATTTTTCTCTGTCTGGCATGTCATCAGCAGGCACTGGAGTATCTTCACTTGTAAATTTCTGCAGACCAAGAGTGGTAAGCCAGAAAAATACTCGTTGCTGCCATCCTTTGAAATTCACACCTGTGAATTTACCCGGTTTCTCTGCTTGTGGTACAACAGTTCGGGTTGGTGCAGCAACAGCCACTGTAACACCATTATTTGCCATTTCTGATAAACAAAAATCGATACAGTCTTAGTAAGCAATAAAATATAATTGCAGACTTAAAGGAGTATAAAATCACGAAGATTTTTGTCTCCACCAGAAACACAGATTACAAAAAATTAATTTTCTTAAGATTGTTGCCAAACTGTGTTATAAAATCAGAAATTACTGATTCTAATAAATTGTTCAGAAACACAAAATAACTGAAATTTATAGAACCAGTTAAAGAGATGAACAGAAATTTAATTAACCAAAAACTAAAATCTGTAAGAACATACCAGAATCTGAACCTTTGAAATTGGGAAAAGATCAAGTCCACTGAACTCACAGTGTCCCCTTAAGGAAATTATTCCCCTCTAGTATCCGAGGTTTGATTTGGAATATAACCTCCCAGGGTAAAATGATCTTAATCAGCAGAGTGTAGATACCAAAAACTCTACTGTCAGCGAACCAATCCACAGCAGGAAAGTACACGAAGAAAAAATTTGTGCAGAAGAAGAAGAAGAAGATTAGAAAATTCGTGAGTGAATAATCTGAAGAATGAATGGTATTTATAGCAAGAAGAACAGGTTCTGAAAGGTTGCAACCCTTTCAGAA
Organism: Solanum sitiens; assembly: GCA_016801875.1. Taxonomy (NCBI): domain Eukaryota; kingdom Viridiplantae; phylum Streptophyta; class Magnoliopsida; order Solanales; family Solanaceae; genus Solanum; species Solanum sitiens. Next base: position 401,536 of record JABWTJ010000563.1, read on the forward strand.
TCCACACGACCATTGATGAAAGTTTGCAACCTTTATGGTAATGACTGTTCCTGAAAGTTGCAACCTTTCAGAACCAGAACAGTCATGGAGGGAAATTTAAATAAAACCGAAAAAGTTAAAACGGGTCGCACGCGGATCCGAGTCGGGTCGGGTTAATCAACTAAATAATTGAAAACATTTCTGTTATCAACTAATTAATTGAATTGGCTATTTAATTAATTAGATAAATAAATAAATAAATAAATAAATAAAACTTTGTCCAAAAAATAATCTCTCGATCGATCATTTGCCAAAGCCAAAGCCCGAGACGAGCGAGCGACGACGACGACGACGGCGCGAGGGGGGTCCCTCTTTCCAACCCTTTTAACAATTAATAGGAGTGTTTCTGTATTTAAACTCTCCTATTTTTCTTTCCACCACTGATGAGGGACAAATGCCTTTTCATTAAAGCATAAGAGGACTTTTCAATTTCCCAACTCTTCAAGTTCTCAACTTTTCAAATTCCTCTCTTTCCCTCTATTTCCCATCAATTCTTGCTACATACCCAACAATTATACAATGACCATATGGAGACTTTTATTGCACAAGTTTAGCAATCAAAATTTCCATAAATTGAGGGTTGGTAATAGATATTATTATTTGTTTATGTAAGCAAAAAAACGTAATATCTACTTTTTCACAAAATCTTCAATTTATATATTTTTAGGAGTGATTAAAGGCAATAAAGACAAATGAAAAATAGCAATTTCAAAATAATCTTAGGCAATCTTTAGCACGCAATTAATTAATTAACTAACAACTGAAAACGACTCTCTTTAAAAAAAAATTAATTCAATAAATTTAAAAGCATAAATCAGCAAATTACGCCAATTTTCCCGCTTCCTTATTACTATTTCGACATTTAATTTTTTTGCTTCTTATTTTGACTAAAAAAAAGTATAATGAAAAAAAAATATTTTTGAAGTATAATGAAAAAAAAATATTTTTAAAGTATAATGAAAGTCATATTATTTTAATGACTAATGAGAATTGATGAGTCGATCTACTTGCGTATCTTGATTTTACTCTTATAACGGGAATTAACACACATATTAGTTAATCGTCGTCAGTATTTTAAAAAATATTTTTAGGGCGAATTTCGGGGTGGACGTACCAAATATGCTCTGGGTGTGAACGAAAGACGTAGATTCATAAGGCGTAAGTTCTAAAATTTTGAGGCGTAAGCCTCGAACATACAAACGTAAGTCCTTGGTGTAACAACGCACGCGGGGTGTTTTTAATTTTAATTTTATTTTTTTTTACTTTAAATCATATTTTAATTATTGTCTAATGATATTTCTCAAATAACAATTATAATATTTTTTCTTCATTATTGATTATTAATACTTATCTCAAATAAAAATTATAAATAATTGAAAGATTTACTTTTGCTTATTTAATTTCATTAGTAATAAAAATATAAAATTGAATGTACACCCCGTAGATCAATGAGACTAACGCCCCGTGTTTCGAGACTTACGCCTCACCCTATGCCGTATAAAACGTGTCGCCTCACGCCCCGCCTTTTAAAACACGAGCTATAAAGGGACATATATGTGTTTGGTCATAGGTAAATCCAATATTTAAGCAGTATGAACTCATTACTTAAGATTTTTAACTTTGATACTATTATATTTTTAAAGATACGATTAATTATATTTGTTATTTGTTGTAATATTAGTGATTCCTTTACCTATAAATAATAAATTTATGCTAAATTTTATAAATATCAAATTCAGATAAATTCAATAACTTGAACTATATTCATCCTTGTGTTTAGTGCCGACTAAAAGAATCCATCTTCACCTTATAATAATTTATAGCTAACAAAGAAAAAAGTAACAATATTAAATATTCATTATATAATAAGTTCATTATACATTAATCATATATCGTACATTTACTAAAAAGAAATTGTGAAAAAATAAGTAATTATTAAGTGCGTGGGAATGAAGAAATGATTTTTGGAAAAGAGACTTTATCTTTTTATGTTAGGTTTGTCTACCACTTTGGTAACAAAGTCAAAAAATTAAAAGTTAGTCAAATTACATATTGTCCTTTTTAATATTTTAATTTTAGAAATAATTATATTTTTGGTCCATTAATATTGATGAATTATAATTTTGACAATTATAATATTTGCATTGAGAGATTTAGTTTGAAAAAAAAAACAAATAGATTTTTTTTCTCCCTTCTTTCATTTTCCATTATTAGATGCATAAAGTAACCGTTAAAAAGTATGACTATTCAAGCACAATGCACATAAATAGCTACTATTAATGCAAAATTAAATTATTGAGACAAACTTTTTTGTAATTTTTAAAAATATAAGATAAAATTTATTTTATCCTTGGAAGTAATTACTCTTAATAAGTATTTCAATTATAAGATAATAATACATAAATAAAATATATATTTAATGAAGAAAAATTATTGAAGTTTATAGGTTTCATAACAATAACAATTCCATATAAATATTATAATAATGATTTGAGTTTTCAATTGACTAATATAAATTTTTGGTTGTATGTCTTAATATGTATTTTATGTGAATTAATATTTTTAATTTACTTTTATTAAAAGTTATGATAGACTGATAAATGTTTATTCATATTTAATTGAAGGATTTCGAATTTGAGCCTGATATATCAATTTACTTTGGCCTTTGGGTAAGAAGGAATACTTTATCTTGTAATCAATTTTCTTAATGAAAATCTAAAGTAATTATATCTTAAAACAAATATCAAATATCATATAAAAGAAATTCTCTAAGTGTTATTACTATATATTCCCCTTATACCAAAAAATAAATAAATAATATAGCTCTTTAAAAAACTAATTTTCTTTATTTATTTCTTTGACTTTTTTTTTTTTACACAACCACCAAAGCCAATTCCTTAAAATAAGCCCAAAGTTGTGCAGCCTCTTTAAAATATATGGTAAAAAATTATTTGTTGTTGTAATTTAATATTTAAATTGAAAATAAAATTTAGAGTGTATTTATTGATCAGTCACTATATATAATTATGTTTTTATTGACAATTTGCCTTATTATGTCAATTGATAATGTATAATTGAATAGAGTTTGAAAATGAGGATAAATAATTAATCATGTTAAATTTGTAAATGAGGATATAATAATATATAATTTTGTATTATTAATTTAATAAATATGACATGCAAATGGAACATCAATAATGATTAATGTATTAAAATGAAAAAAGAATTTTTAAAAATATATTTCAATTGATTAATTTATACAATAATAATAATAATGATGTATAAAAAAATCATATATATATCACTGTCAACCGACAAAAAGCTCCCCTACCCCAAAATCAAAGAAGAAGTGTGATGGCCTAACCCTAAAAATACAACATTTTATTTTCCGGTTTTTTATCGATGTTCGATATTTATTTTACACCTTAATTAATTTAAATTTGTATAACATAAGATTTGTTATAGGAGGAACGTCGAGTAAAACTAAAAAAAAATTAATCACTTTCAACTTATGTTAAAAATAATAATTGTGACTAGAAGGATATAACTTTAAGGATGGACACGATTTAACAACCAATCACTTGTAGCGTTTGAAGTTTTAAATTTTATGAATAGAACTCGATAATAATCAGATAAAATTGAAAGAAAACAACGATATCTATAGTTAAAAAGAACGAAAATATTTTATTCATGGATTAATAATTTTATAGTTAGGTTAAAAAAATACAACTAAGATGTGGGCAAATGAACATCATATCCCATTGTCTTCATGTCAAATTATGAGTCAGTCATTTGTTTATCTTCTAGTTTGTTCCTCACATGAATCTTGTTCTTCAACTTCTTATTACAACTTTTAAAGTGACTTAACATAAGTGTTCTTGTTTTGTTTTTTATTAATGAAAGCCTTAAAAAGAAAAGTTAAATTATTTTGTCTATCTATAAGTCACATATTCGAACAGTGAAATCAGTCATCATTATTTGTTTCAGAATTATTCATCCATGTTATATTTTGATGGTGTTAGTTTTGGCTCTTTCCAAAAACGGATTAAGCAGTGTTAGAATCAATTTTTTTAATTAAAGAGATCAAGATATGAAAAAATAGATACATAAAAAAGTTATAGAGAATTCGACATTTATAAAAATGTAATTTTCTGTCAAATTATAAGGTTCGAATGAATTCATTAACTTTGAAATTTAAACACAACTACAATAATCTCAACTTTTAATATTAGGTCTATACACTGGATTTTTCCTCAAAATTTATATGAAGACGAAATATTTTGTGCATTAAATTGACAATATTTTAATTTATTTTCTTTGGGGACAAGAAGTTGTAGTAGTATACTTGTTGATAGGTCCAAAAAATCAAGATCTGCCCATCTATGGGGCATATGCAATAATTCACCAAACACTATACTAGTAGCTATACACCTTAGTTGCCATAGATCTATATTTATATGGATCTTGTAGATTTGGTTATTGGACATTGGGTGATTTTTTTCACCATAGAATATTCTCTTCAATGTGTATCATAAATATTTTTGTGACAAGAATATGATTGTTGATTTATTGACATTTGATGTATGTAAAAATTAAAAAAAAAAAGAAGTGAAAATGAGTTATATAACTAGGTCTAGGAATATCATTTATTGGAAATATAAGAGACGCATTCTAGATTTAACCTTTATAATTTATGAATTTTATGATAGCGATCTCAAGTTCTGATAAATGAGTTTTGATTTGTACATTTTAATGAGCTCTAATTTGTTTTTTTTTTTATAATAATGAATTTCTTAATGAGTTATGTTTTGTACATTTTGATTTGTATATATTTATGTAAGAATTTTTACTTTTTACGTCCAACAATACTTGTCCAGTATATTATTTTAGGATGCCCAACAATAGTTGTCCAATTTATAAAATCAAGACATAATTTTAAATTTATCATTTATTATAGTTATTTTCTTATTATATTTTTTAACATTGTATTTATTATATTCAAAGAGTGATTTAATATAATTATCCTTTTATTTATGTAGTTTTTAAAGAAAATGTACAAAATTGCACATAGGGAGTAACAAATTATGTAAAAACAAAATAAAATTAAATACACACCTAATTTTAATTTGCCTTTTAATTATATAGATAGATAGATCTTGAATTATTCAGTCAATTGGGTCCTCTAATTAATTATTTTAAATAAAATACAAATAGTTTTTTTTTTCTTATTTGTCAAATCCAGTTGTATAAAAATAAATAAATAAATAAATAAAGTAGACGGGTCATTATTGAAATTAAAAAAAAAAATGAAAATTAATTCCAAAAATTGACTATAAAACTCCCCTTCACTCATTCCACACTCACACTAAACTCACTAACCCCCTCTCTACAATGTCATAATACTGCTCTGTATGAACGGACCGAATTAAATTCGATCATCGAACATAACAGAGCAGTATTATTTATATTATCAGTGTAATTTAACTTGTTATAATTTTTTTTGTCCGCCGCTATGTCGACTGTTCAAGCAACTGCTTCGGACATAGCGGGGCAAATTGGGATGATGTGGGAAGTGTTGAAAGCACCATTATTAGTACCATTGTTGAAATCAGCAGTGTACATTTGCATAGTAATGGAATTAATGTTATTTGTTGAGAGATTATATATGGGAATAGTCATTGTTCTTGTTAAGATTTTTATGAAAAAACCAGATAAAAGGTATAAATGGATACCAATGGCTGATGATGATTTGGAAATTGGAAGTGCTCATTTTCCTAAAGTTCTTGTACAAATTCCCATGTTCAATGAGAAAGAGGTAAAACAACATTTTGATTTAATTTTATTTCGTTTTGTTCCGTTCTATTCTGTTCAGACCTCACTTATATGATTTTTTACTTGTGTATGTTGTTGCTTTTGATTGGTAGGGGAAACATAGAGATTTGTTTTAGTTTGTTGTTTTTATATCTTTTTTCAGAGTCCACTTATGTGATTTTATTGAGTAACTGTTGTTGTTGATTTTGATGGGGAGGGAAAAAGTAGAGATTTTTGTTTCAGACCTTACTTTTGTGATTTTACTGTGTATGCGATTTTACTGAGTATATTGTTGCTATTTGATTGATAGGAAAATGGTAGAGATTTGTTTTAGTTTTGTTTAAAGTTGTTTGATGTTTCCATTTATGGTTAGTGGTGTGATGAGTAGGATCCCTTTTAACTTTTACAACGGATCTCGAGTTTGAGTTTTGTAAGTAGCTCTTTTTATTTTTAGTGAGTTCTACGAGGTGTGGATCCGTGTATTCGATATCGGGTGGAATTGAACTTGTCCGATAGGGAGATTTTTCACCATTTGATTAGTCTTACCCTCGTGAGTTTAGATTAGTATCGAAAATGATAGGATTTTTTGTATTTTTTATTTGTGTGCGAATTTGATTGATGTGAATTCAGAATAGTCGAGATTTTAAAAATGAATATGAAAAAAGAAAAAAAAGTTGAAAAAATCCTAATGGCTTGTTTGGTGTAGGTGTATAAGATTTCCATTGGAGCTGCGTGTAACCTTTCGTGGCCGTCCGATCGCCTTGTCATTCAAGTTCTTGATGATTCTACTGATCCTATTGTTAAGGTAAGCCAAACAGTACTTTAGAAAAAATAGACCTTTTAAATTTTTAATTATTATTTTTGCATCAGAATCATTAGAAAGTACAATCAATTAGCACATTGTACTACACTTAAAAGCTCATACATCAAATAAAAAATTCCTAAATTAAATCCAAAAAAAAATTAATATTTTTTTACCTTGATCTTTGTAATCCTATCTTTATATTATAAGATCTAATAAAATTCACCTTTACTTAACGTATACACTTCTTCCTATATATTCTTTCTAACTTTTTTATCGTCATATATTTATTTCAGTATTTTTAAAGTTTAATTTTAATAATAATTTTTTATATAAACGATCAATATTCAATTCAGTATTTTTAAAGTCAAGCTTCAATAACTATTATCTAAATATATGTGTTAATTGAAAATGATTTATGTTGACTCCTACTTTGTCCCCTTTTTTTTTAATTTAATATTAAGCAATCAATTTAGCATTAATTGAGAATGTTGAGTTTTAATTACAAAAATTATTCACCTAATTATTATTATTTCAATTAAATTTTTCTCATTTTGTTATTAATATTAATTAATGATTTTTTTAAATTATTATTTTTAGGATATGGTCGAAACTGAATGTTTAAGATGGGCAAGTAAAGGACTTAATATAACGTATCAAATTAGAGAATCAAGAGGAGGATACAAAGCTGGTGCACTTAAAGAAGGATTAAAGCATAATTATGTTAAAGATTGCGAATATGTCGTAATTTTTGATGCCGATTTTCGACCCGAACCGGATTTTCTTCGTAGGTCAATTCCGTTCCTTATACATAACCCGGAAATTGCTCTTGTTCAGGGTCGATGGAGATTTGGTAAGACATTAAAATCTCGTATTGTTTTAACTGTTTGTGATTGTGACGTAGTTGTTGATGATTTAATTTGCATTTATGTGTTTGATATAAGAAAGTGTCGGTGGTACTACTAAATACAATTATTATTTAAAATGCATTAATTAAAAAAGTGGTAATTTTTTTTTTTATTAATTTCCTTTTTTTGCATTATTTTTTGTGGGTCCCAAGAAGAATCCATCAGTCACGGGAATTGTTATTATTTATTACGAGTAAATAACGTACATCACGGACTTTACTATTTTATTTTTCTACAAAAAAATTACTTATTTAGTATATATTAATAAATATTAAAAAAATTATGCATTAAATTGTGATTATAAGATATTTATAGCTAATTTTCTTAGAGATTATTGAAACTATATTTTGTATTTTTTATTTTTATATTTTATTTGTAAAATTATACTGTATTTGTTATTACAATACTCGTTATAATTGAGTAGTTAAAAATTACTAAATAGGATAATATATGAGTTGTTTGAATATATTTCTATCCATCACAATAAAGTCATTTATAAAGTATTAAATTAGCTGTTATGAAATTAAGATTCGATTTGTTTATTTTATATCTTATAATAATAATATGATGTTGATTTATGAAGTTTCCCTTAATAGGCTATCAGCCAACAAAGCAAGGATCCCATTATACTTAATTATTATTATTATTATTATAATAATAATACACTTTTTTATTCTTAGATAAATGAATAATCTAAATTAAGACTTCTCCATCTTAAAATTTTTAAATATTTAAGGAAGTTAGTCTATTTAGGTATGACTTAATGATTACAATTTAAATCGTGAAAAATATTATTAATATTTGTATTTAGAGGATATTTACGTCACATATCTTTTGATTTGATCTTTTTTTATATCTTACGTGAATACGAGATATTTTATGTACCCGTCTTTTTTTTTATACTAAGTTTGCATTCTTAATCAATTAGCGTCATTAACGGTGGTGTGTAATGACGTTATTATCCTGTCCGTTTGTTGAATTCTTGAATTCTCCCGCAGTTAACGGTGCATAATTGGAAGATAAAAGGGGTAGTTTTGTCATTTTGTTGAACAATGTGAAATATAATGAAATATCTTTAATTAGAAGTGTCGAGATTGAGTTTTTCTAAATACGGAATGACCTTTGTTAAGAAAGCTTCACCCCCAAAGTGTGTTACCTTCCAATGTCATTTCGAGTTTAGTTGAATTTCAATACAGATAATCGATTGATAGAAATAGGAGGGGTAGATTGGTCATTTAAGTGTCCCACGTGCTATGATGCTGTGCTCAGAGCCTCAGGGTCCACTTGGTGGACCTCCACTGTGTCAGTTCCACGTGTCTTTTCTGTTTCCTCCTTTACTCTACCGACACTTCACTTAATATTTACAGCTCTTTTTTTATATCTTTTTTAATATATTAATTATTCGATAGGAACGAGTTTAAGATTTAAATATTATTAATTTTTAAAAATTATATGATTTATTAAGTAAATTTGTCTATATATATAAAGATTGAGTTAAAATTATGAGCTTATTTGAACCTAATAACTTCTGTATTATTCTTTTTAGTGTTGGAGTCAGAATTTTAATATTTGATATGATGCTAAATATTATAAAAAATTTTTTGAATTGAGAAATAATTATATTAATTGTTAATCTATGATTGGATCCATTATTGAATGGAACAATTAGACAGCTGGAATTATAATGCAATGTTGGAATCTAAATAATTTATCATTGCTTTTATTTTGATAAAATTAAATAATTCCAATCTCCTTTTATTTAATTATTAAAATGTTAAAAAATGTATCGAACTTATTTATTTATTTTTAATTTTTTTATTGCAGTGAATTCAAATGAGTGTTTATTGACAAGAATGCAAGAAATGTCACTAGATTATCATTTTACAGTGGAGCAAGAAGTCGGCTCATCTACTCATGCATTCTTTGGTTTTAATGGTGAGTGTTTACTGTCTCGGACTTTTTAAAAATATTATTATATTTTATGTTAGATTAAAAATATTATTATATTTTATTTGAATAGATAATCAAATTGAGGTCGACATATTTGACGCGCACCTGTTAAATTTTTTAAAGAATTTGAGTAGCATACCTTTAAATGAGCTTTTATGTTTGCTTGAATTTTTTCAAAAAATGTTATCTGATGTGGGTCGTATATTGATATTTTAATACGTTTTCATAAGGGTGTAACATCAGTTTAAAAGGTCTACTATCGTTAGATGGTAGATACCTTTCTTTTCCTAAAAGAATTTGGATTTGAGTTTCGAAAAACGTTTTTATTTTTTGTGACATGAATCTAACATATTTTAGCAATTAATAGCCTCTTCATTCTGAATCAAAGATTTTCGATTCGAATTATGAAATAGAATCGTCATTTTCTTTAGGACATTTTATTTTTAAAATAAAATTTTTTTAAGCACGAATTTCGATTAATCGAACGTAAAAAACTAAAGAAGTATACTATACTACCTACTGAATTTAATAAAGTGAGTTGTGTAATTAATTTTAACATAAAGAATTAATTACAACTCATTTGCAGCAATGAAAGAATCAAGCTGTTACTTCACATGCTTCACCTTCCATCTATAATTAAAACTCTGACCTTTTATTAATTGAAAAAAACTTTAATTTCCACCAGTATCTCTCACATGTTTTATTCAGATTTTGTTTCAATAATAACATTGTTTTTTTTTTTAAAAAAAAAATCATTACATACATAAATAGTGTCAATTTGTGAAAAAGGAAATAATAATAAATCAATTTTTTCTTCAAGTTTTTAGTTTAATTGTCAACAAAGTAGAATGAAAATTATGAGAATATGTCATTGACATGATTGCGGTAATATTTTATAAAGTGTAATAAAATAGTTGATCACAACACTATCACAACTAACAACATAACTAATGTAATCTCATATAGTAGCGTCTAGAAATCTGCTTTAAATTATTCAAAATTATCATTATTATTGGGTGCATGTTAGATTCTTCGAAAGTAGCTCCCGATAACATTTTTGAAAAGTCTAATAGAGTTGTTGATCATCGACACCACCACCACTAACAACATAACTAATGTAATCTCATACAGTAACACATTATCATTGGGTGCATGTTAGATTCTTCGAAAGTAGCCTACGATAATATTTTAGAAAGGTCTAATAGAGTAGTTAATTATTGACACCACCGCCGATAACAACGATAACATATATAGTGTAATCTGAGAAGGATAGAGTGTTTACAGATAAAATGTTTAACAAAAAATGAATTGAATTTTTTCAGGGACTGGTGGGATATGGAGAATTGCAGCCATTGATGAAGCTGGTGGATGGAAAGATAGAACAACTGTTGAAGATATGGATCTTGCTGTTAGAGCTAGTCTTAAAGGATGGAAGTTTGTTTATCTTGGTGACCTCCAGGTATTTGATTAAATTCCTCAATGAACCAACTTATGTTTTTATTTGAATTTTCTACTTATCGGCTTTGTTTCAATTTGTTTGTCTGTTTTTTGACTTGATACGGAGTTCGTTTCAATTTATTTGTCTGTTTTTTTACTTGACATGAAATTCGTTTCAATTTGTTTGTCTGTTTTTTGACTTGATACGGAATTCGTTTCAATTGTTTGTCTGTTTTTTGACTTGATAAAAATTCGTTTCAATTTATTTGTCTGTTTTTTGACTTGACACGCAATTCGTTTCAATTTGTTTGTATGTTTTTTGACTTGAAACGGAATTCGTTTCAACTTGTTTGTCTGTTTTTTGACTTGAAACGGAATTCGTTTCAACTTGTTTGGCTGTTTTTTGACTTGATACGGAATTTGAAAAAGTTGAAAAGAAGACTTTTGAATCTTGTGGTGAACTGTTACTGTTAGAGTGACTCATGAGTTGAATTTTGTTGTCTTAGGTGAAAAGTGAACTTCCAAGTACCTTCAAAGCGTTCCGTTTTCAGCAGCATCGATGGTCGTGTGGCCCTGCGAATTTGTTTAGGAAAATGGTGATGGAAATTGTCAGGAACAAGGTGAGTTGCTCGGACTTTACAAAAATGTTGTTGGGCCAGTGTCGGATCGTCTAATAGTAGCCTAAATCGCGCTACTTTTGGATGACTTGCTAAACCCAACAGATCTAACACCTACTTTAGCTCCAAATGCACTATTGTAATCTATGTTTGCTTGGACGCTTCAAAAAATGTTGTCACACCCCTGTATAGGATCCTCTAAAAGTAGCCAAAAATGCACTACTTTTGGAGGATCCGACACCCACCACAATAGCCAAAAATGCACTATTGTGGGCCATGTTGCTCGGACTCTTTGAACATGTGGTCACAGCCCTGTTCGATCCTCCAAAAGTAGCCAAGAATGCACTATTTTTGGAGGATTCGACGTTCACAATATCCTAAAAATGCACTGTTGTGGGTGTTACTATATTGTTACATTCAAGTTAACAATGGCTCTGTTGCACCAATGTTGGATATGACACGCACACGTTAACATTTTAAAATAGTCCGAGCAGGATAGTTTCTTGGTGTTACTACTTACTATTGTTACATTCAACTCGAGATCAAGTTAACACAATTATCATGGCGATCAACTTTTTTGATGTCTTGTTTTCCTTGTGCAGAGAGTGAATTTTTGGAAGAAGTTTTACGTGATCTACAGCTTCTTTTTCGTCAGGAAGATCATAGCTCACATGGTTACGTTTTTCTTCTTTTGCGTCGTTCTTCCATTGACACTTTTGGTTCCTGAAGTTGAAGTTCCAATATGGGCTGCCATTTACATCCCCTGCATCATCACCACTCTCAACTCTGTCGGAACGCCAAGGTAGCATCATATCCTAACGTCAAGTTCTCTTTTCGTCCTCGTTTTAACATTTTCCACAATGTCCTAATCTGGCTATGGTTTATGCAGGTCAATTCATTTACTGTTCTATTGGATTCTCTTCGAGAACGTTATGGCTTACCACCGAACAAAGGCTACATTCATTGGCTTGCTCGAAGCAAAGAGGGCTAACGAATGGGTTGTCACTGAAAAACTAGGTGATGCTCTCAAGAACAAGGACAAGTCAAAACCTGTCAAGAAAGCCCGAGGACCTCTATTCGGAGACAGGTAAGAAAACTTCAATCGCGCTAAATAGTTTAAAACTTTACTGCATATTGACAACTGATTCAAAAATCCGCCCCAGTTGTTAACAATGAACTGTTCCAATTTGTACAGAATTCTTCCACAAGAACTGGGATTTGCAGCATTCCTTTTCTTCTGTGGTTTATATGATGTCCTTTATGGTAAACGTCAGTACTTCGTTTACGTGTTTCTTCAAGTCATAACCTTTACCATTGCTGGATTCGGCTACATTGGAACGATAGTCCCCTCTTAGCAATACCAACACCAGCACCAGCACCAGCACCAGCAGCAACAACATTGTTTATTTTGTCGTCTACACAGAAATATAAGTTATATGCAGAACATTGAACCAGAAAAAAAAAAAATAGTAGATGGATTTAGCAAATAGATAGTTTTTCATATTTTTCTCTCTTGTTAGAGTGCTGTTTTTAGCTGTGTGGAAATTATATTTTGATTGAACTTGTAAGTTACTTTTTTGGTATTTTTGCATCTCTTCAGATTTCTAGATATGGCAAACAATGGCCAAATTCTGTAATCAGTTTTTTTTTTTTTTTTCTTTTGGAATTCTTTTACTTTGATCATGGATGTATTATTATCAAGACTTTTTCAATATATAGAGGTATAAGTGATTCAATAAACTTTACCGTCCCAGAGTTTTAAAGGTAAAGTCTATGAACATACTATCGTCTCTAGATCATAGTTGTGGGATCACAATAGGCACGTTGTTGTCATGTTATCAACATTTGTGGTAGCGGATTTAAGATTTCCATCAAAGGATCATTTGTTGTTTTTGACTACTTGGGCACTCTTTTTATTCCTCCGGCGGTAAACACCCTTCATCTCTAATCTTATGGTCCTGAGCTTCAATCATCAAAAGAGTAAAAAAGTGGAAGTTACTACGGAGGAATAAAAAATGTCACTTTTTTCTTTTGTCGAGTCAGCCAAAAATTTAATCAACTTAATTAAAACGAACTTAATTAGTTCTTTTTAGATAAATACTTTCTCTATTTTCTCTTTTCTCCTTTTCAGTCCGCTTTTAAAAAATGTCTCTTTTCTCTTTTGACAACTCTTTAATTTCAATTTTCGCATGACATGTTTAAAATCATACGATTAAAAGACAATTCTAGTACATTCTACGTATCCATGATTTAAAATCACAAAATTCAAAAATTTTACAGAATCAAGTCAAAACAGAACAATTAAATTGAAACGAAAGAAGTAACTTTTTAAAAATTTCTTGGCCTCATCTAGAAAGTAGAAACTAGCTAGTATTTGGTGTGTGTCATGTCTATTGAACAAAATATAACAAACCATAAGAAAGTTGGGAAAATGAAAAAGTAAATAACAAACTATACAATAAAGAAAGAAAAAGATAAATATGTTGTCTTTTCTTTGAGACAAGGTTTGGTATCAATTATGTGGAGTCACTTTCATGTCAATATATTCATAAAATCTCTTGCAAAAAACAATGGGAAAAAGAGTACTTTGAATGAACATATACATGTATATAAGCAGAGGCAGAGTCAGTATTTCAATTTTATATGTTTTGAATTATTAAATAATAATTGAATTATAAACTTAGAAGTCATTTGGTCAGGAAACAAGTTATGTCGAGCCTTGACATTAAAAAAATAAAATACATCTTAACAAAAATAATTTAATACTTGATATTTAAATTCGAAATCTCTGATTAAAATTCTCGGGATAATTGTCGGTAGACTAAGGGGCCGTTTGGTTGCAGGTATTAGTTATGCAGGTATTAATTATGCAGGTATTAGTAATGCAGGTATTAGTTATGCAGGTATTAGTTATGTAGGATTTAGTTATGCGGGATTTAATTATGCAGTGTTTAATTATACAGAGTTTAATAATTTTTTTGGCTGATGTTTGTTATATTAAAAATTAATAAATATTATATACTTGTTAAAAAATAATTTATTTGTATTGTTATATCTTAGAGCTTTCTTACCATTGTATTTTTATTTGTTTTTTGCATTTTGCTTAGGCAAAGTTCTAGACGGAAACTTGAATGCCACATTTTTCAACTTCCTCATATAGTTGAACCGATATATGACATGTGTTAACACGGGATCAATATTGTAATAATTGAAAGTTATTGATATGCTAGTACATATAATTATGTGTACACATAACAAAAATAGATACATATAAGTTAACATTTGAGCAACACCGCGTACTAATGTTACATATTATATTTGGAGCCTTCACTTCAATAATCTATAATATAGAAATGAGGAAGTTTGTTTTTTTCTATTTGATGAAGGATATCATATTTACAAGAGTCTAGGTAAGAACTAGTGGAAGCTCCAAAGCTTACTTCAAGCAAAGCCATTGATATCTATATTTATAGATATGACTTACTTCCAATGGCAAGATCTATTGACAGATGATGCTTACTTCCAACAGAACAATCTATTGCTAGACACTATCCTCAACAATTATCGATATTGTCCTCACCCATAGACAATATCCTCAACAATTTGAATGTCTACTTAATTTTCGAAATAATAATATAGAACATTAAATATAAATTTCAGTTTCGTCATACTAAATAATTCATTCAGTTACAATTTTCACATACTACCATATCCTAAAATTGAGAGTCCATTTTTCAAGCAACAAAATAGATTTTACAAGATGAAGAATACAACAAATCTAACATATACCATTGAGACAAACTTGAAATTTTAGTACTGTGGCCTCACAGAATCAAACTAGACACACATTCATTAAACGTGAAAGAAACTTACATAATACATTGTTAAATTATATAAACCAGCACATAAATATAGGCAAAATAAAAGTGAACTAGGCCATGGTTACACCTTACAAAGCAGCTACACCAAAAACCATTCAAAGTTTTATAGTTTATCATCAATAAACATTTGCACTGATCAAGTTCATTGATGCTTAAAAAGCACTCCATGAACTTTGTGTTGCTCCAGTTGATACAGTAGGTTCCCCTTCAGCAATTTGATCTTCTTTTTTAGCTGGAGCATCATCTTCATCAACAACAATAATAGGAAATTCCAAAGCCATGTCATTAGCATCTTCTTAAGCTTCAGTTCTTTCTATTTCTTGAACACCAACTTCTGTCCCCTCGGCAGATTGTTCAGTAGCTCCATACTTGCGAAATATCTCTTCCCAATCAATAAATAATGACCATTTCTTATATTTCATTGACTTGGCATATGGATGAACCTAAGGAAAAAAAGCAAGTATATGAAGTAACTGATAATATTCCAAAGACATTATATTCACCAAGAGAAAATATAACTAACTAGCTTTAGTTTACTAACAATTTAAACAATTGTAAATCACCTTTACGAAGTCATCCCAAGCTTTTGGATCGTCAACCAAGATAGTTCCATCGCTGTATCAAATCCTAAGCCACTTCGACATATTTTTACTGTCAGTCAAACCTCCAATATTCTTGGCTAAGGAGGCTAATATGTGAAAGGCGTTTCTATCCATCCTAAGCTTGTCAATACATACAATATCATTGTCACGAATGAGAACATTCAGATGAGACAAGATTTTTGGAATTCTAGCACTCATACAATATCGAATGCCCCGCCTATTTCTAGATTGTTTTCTTAATAACATGCTGTAAATAGCCATAAAAAAGCAGATAAGGACAATATAGGAATGCACTACAATCTCCTCGAGAATCATAAAGAATTCAACATCGCACAATTGCTGAGAATCCATTTATACCTATTTTCCAATTAAAAATGACAACATCATGATCAAATTGAATCCCAAAAGAAAAAAAAGTATCAATCATGTTACTTAATTAAGTATTGCAGACACATTTTGTATAATAGGAAGGTAATAGATGGTTTTATACTAAAATGTTCAATTTTATTGAAAAGAAAATGAAAAGTAACATGAAAAACAGGGTAACATGTTTATTTTTGTTTGGCTTCTATAGCTAGAATACTAATACTATTTTGTCAAACTGCAAATACATGTTTATCTTTTGCAATTTTAGAAGCTAAAGCAACTAAACTTAATGAACCCATTTGTTCATAAATCACAAATTTTGAACAAATAAAACAAAACCCACATCAAATTTAGGGGTACTCAAACATCAACTTAACTAGAAAATACTGAGAAGATCTACAATTTCATTCATCTCATCGGATTAACAAGAGGAAAAACACAAAAGAGAAAACTGTAGGAGAAGAAGAAGAAGAAATAAAAAAAATCAGCCAAAATTTGAGTTTGAGAACTTCTAACCTCAAAGAAAGAACGTCAGATTGAAAGTTTTTCAATCTACTTGCCTGGAAGATGAAGAACCATTCTCTAGATTTACAGATGGATAAAGGATGGGAATGTTTATCTAAAAACCTGTGGTGTATATTAATTGTGAGTGAAGGGTAAAATTGTCAATACATATTTTTATTCAGGTATTAGTTATTCAGGTATAACTTATTCCATCTTTCACCCTGCATAAAATAATACATAGATTGACTCATAACTTAAATATGTATTAGTTATGTAATTTTCTAATTTTATAACCAAACATAGTATTGTGTGTGTTGAATTTTATATTTTAACAAAAAAATGCTACCAAATATGATAAAGTTTATATAATATTTAATACCTGAATAACTCAATCCTTATCCAGTAATCAAACGATCCCTAAGTGCTTAGGATGTTAAGTTGGTTACCTTTAACTTTATAGCCACATTATGAGTTTTTGCAGGAAATGGACCCATAAATTATTGGCCATTTTTTACGAGTTGAAAAAGACATATTTCTGAAAATATAAATCCAAAAGTATCAACTTTGAAAAACTTTGGATTTTGGACTATACATAAAATTACTCAAATGGCTATGGAAGAATTATAGTTTGGCATTATTAATTATTATATTGGATCCTTTTTTTTATAAAGAGAGAAAATAATAATTAGTAGCTTAATTGTCCTGACATATTGTGATTGGGTTGGACTGGTCTAGCAGGTCAAGTTCATTTTTACAGATCTAGGTAGAAGGTCTCTTCACTTCACTAATAGACTTATGCTTCGACTTTGATTGTTATGGATCAATATCAAGATCAAATTCGAAAATATGTGTATATAATTTTAACAACTGAACCAGTAATAATGAAAATGAACCCTTCTTATATGAGATTATATGAGCAAATATAGTTTAAACAAGTCGAGTTTTTTTTTTTATGCTTTCCAAGATAATACTTTTAACTTTCTTATGTTCGAAGTAAAAAAGTCGAAAGCCTCTTTTGTTGGCTTTACAATACAAATTGCAAGGCTAAATTCAGATCTCCATAAGTAGCTCAACATAAAAAATAATGCCCGAGTTGAAATTAATCAAACACTATGTGGACCGAGATAACATAAGCCTTTTTTTACTAGGCAACACACTATATCTATCTAATAGCATTGGTTTTTTTTTCTTCTCTTTAGTATATATATTATGCTATGGAAGCCTAGCTACTATATACATTTGTATAAGTACTACTAGAACATGTAGTATTGGGGTATAAAATAGTAGTGAGGAGACTTAAAAGAATTTTTTTTTGGCCTAAAATAAATTTGTAAAAATTACGATTTGTGTCAAAATCCTTACAAGATGGATGAATCTTTATCAGTTTGAACTCTAGGAAGATACACCGATTTTATTTTAGAAAATCGTTGTCTTTGGATCATTAATAATGGTGTATCTGTATACATTATAGGTTAGAGTTTAGAAAAAGGAAAAACTAATGAGCTCGAACTTTTCTAATGAACCTCACCTAATAACTACTTAAAATAAAAAGTAATCAATCTGGTTAAATAAACAAGGTATATAACACATTATATTAGGAATAAGTTTACTCTCAAATCGGTACTTAACGGTATAATTTAATTAGTCGAGCCCTAAAGTCGATATCGTATATATTAATTTAAAATAAGGTTGTAAAATCATAACAACAACAGCGTTTGTAGTCCAACGGTTAGGATAATTGCCTTCCAAGCAATAGACCCGGGTTCGACTCCCGGCAGACGCATATTTTTATTTTATGTAATGTTAGTTGTTTTTCTTTCTTTTCCCCGACTTGAAAATACTTCTTTATATTATCGACAAAATAATACAAAACAACAAGATATCTAGCGTAATCGATAACATTAGTGATAAAATTTATATAATTCTTTTTTGTGAATTATCTTCATTTAAAAGATTCATATACAACATATCAAAATAAGAAATCAAACCGTCTCATCAATTATTAATCTGATTACGCGTTAATTTTTCAATTCAATTTAAAAAATATAACAAAAGAGGAGTTGCTTTTACATACTCCAACACCGACTTCTCGTCTAATGACCTGAGCTCATCGAATGTTGTTGTTGGTGGAGAAATAATAAAAGTTATACATTGATTCGTCTATCTAATATATAAAACATAACAAAAGAGAAGTAGCTTTTGTATACTCCAACACTAACTTCTCGTCCAATGACCTGAACTCAATGAATGTCGAGAAATACAAAAAAAATTATACAGTAATCGATCTATCCAATATTTTAAAAACTGCAACAAAAAAAAAGAAGTAGCTTTTACGTACTCCAACACTGACTTCTCTCGTTCATCGACTTGAACCCATCGAATGTCGTCGTGCCCATCAGAGAAATAGAAAAAAAGGTATGGTGACCATGAGGTCAAATATAAAACGTAACATACAAAAAAGTAGCTTTTACGTACTCCAACACTGACTTCTCGTCCAACGACTTAAACCCATCGAATGTTATCGTCGTGCTCAGTGGAAAAATAAAAAAAAGGTATGGTGGCTGTGGGGTTCGAACCCACGCGCACTTATGTGCAGAAGATCTTAAGTCTTCCCCCTTAACCACTCGGGCAAACCACCTGAATATACACAAATTTCACTCTTAATTGATATGAAATTTTGTGTAAAACTATCTAGAAGCTTCTTCATCGTATATAATCCATCTTCATCTTCATCTTCTCTACAATTCCAGAAGAAGAGAACTTTCCAGAATCTCAAATTGGTAATGGCTGAACACTTAGCTTCAATTTTCGGTACTGAAAAAGATAGAGTGAATTGCCCCTTCTACTTTAAGATCGGTGCTTGTAGACATGGAGATCGATGTTCCAGGCTCCACACGAAACCCAGTATTAGTCCTACTATTCTCCTCTCAAATATGTATCAAAGACCTGATTCAATTACCCCTGGTGTTGATGCTCAAGGCAATCCTATTGATCCTCGCAAAATCCAGGAACATTTTGAGGTATACCCTTTAAGTTTTTCTGCTGTAAATTACTATTTTTGTTACGATTTGACATGGTTTATGATATGATTGCTTCTTTTGGGGTATACCCAGTTAGTTTTTTCTGCTTTTCATGTCCATCATGTTGCCCGGATTGACATGTTTTGTGATATGATTGCTTCTTTTTGAGGTAGACCAGTTAGGTTTTCTGCTTTACTTGTCTATTGTTGCTACAATTTGTTTGTTTCATGAAAAAAGACCTTTGCTTTAGGTGTTTTAGTATGAAAATTGTGAGTTGTGTGTGTTTTATGATATGATTGCTTCTTTTTGAGGTATACCCAGGTAGTTTTTTCTGCTTTTCATTTCCATCATGTTGCCCGGATTGACATGTTTTATGATATGATTGCTTCTTTTGAGGTATACCAAGTTAGGTTTTTCTGCTTTACTTGTCTATTGTTGCTACAATTTGTTTGTTTCATGAAGAAAGACCCTTGCTTTAGGTGTTTTAGTATGAACGATGGTGAGTTTTGTGTGTTTTATGATATGATTGCTTCTTTTTGAGGTATGCCCAGTTAGTTTTTTCTGCTTTTCATGCCCATCATGTTGCAAGGATTGACATGTTTTATGATATGATGCTTCTTTTTGAGGTGTACCCAGTTAGGTTTTTCTGCTTTACTTGTCTATTCTTACTACAATTTGTTTGTTTCATGAAAAAAGACCCCTTGCTTTAGGTGTTTTAGTATGAATGATGGTGAGTTTTGTGTGTTTTATGATATGATTGCTTCTTTTTGAGGTATACCCAATTAGTTTTTTCTGCTTTTCATGCCCATCCTGTTGCCAGGATTGACATGTTTTATGATGTGGTTGCTTCTTTTTGAGGTATACCCAGTTAGGTTTTTCTGCTTTACTTGTCTATTGTTGCTACAATTTGTTTGTTTAATGAAAAAAGACCTTTGCTTTAGGTGTCTTAGTATGAACGATAGTGAGTTTTTTGTGTTTTATGATATGATGGCTTCTTTTTGAGGTATACCCAGTTAGTTTTTTCTGATTTACTTGTCTATTTTATTGAGTATTGTTGGTATAATAGTAAGAAATGATAGTGCATTTGATATGTTGTATGATACAATTGCTTCTCTTTGAGGTATACTGAGCTGGTTTATTTCTGATTTACTTGTCTATTTTATTGATTATTGTTGCTACAATTTGCTTGTTTCATGAAAAAGACCTTTGTTTTAGGTGTTTTAGTATGAATGATAATGAATTTTGTGTGTTATATGATATGATTGCTTCTTTAGAGGTATACCCAGTTAAGTTCTGCTTTATTTGTCTGTTTTATTGGGTCAATGTTGCCTCTATATATGTGTGCTTCATGAAAGAAAGAGACTGTTATTGTAGAGATATTATAGTATGAATGATCCGTGATTCGATATGTTTTATGATATGATTGCTTCTTTTGCGGTATACCCAGTTAGGTGCTTGTGTTTTATCGATCATTATTGCCACTATTTGTGTGTTTCGTGTAAAAGACCCGTTTGTTGTAGGAATTGTAGTAAGGAATGATCATGGATTTGATATGTTATATGATATGATTGCTTTCCTTTGAGGTGTACCCAGTTAAGTTCTTCTGTCTTATTGATCATTGTTGTCACTATTTGTGTGTTCCATGTAAAAAAAAAAACTGTTGTTGTAGGAATTATAGTAAGGAATGATCATGAATTTGATATGTTATATGATATGATTGCTTCCCTTCAAGATTTACCCTGTTAAGTTCTTCTGCTTTACTTGTCTGTTTTATCGGTCATTCTATTCATGAAAAAAAAAGAATCTTGTGAAAGGTATTGTAGTATGCATGATCGGGAATTTTGTGTGTTTTATGATATTGATTGCTTCTTTTGAGGTATGCCCAGCTAGTTTTTTCTGCTTTACTTGTCTATGTTATTGGTCATTGTTGCCAGTATTTGTGCATTTCTTGAAAGAAAAGACTGTTGTTGTAGAGGTATTATAGTATGAATGATCCATGATTTGACATGTTGTATGATATGAGATATGATTGGTTATTTTGAGGTATACCTAGTTAGGTCCTTGTGCTTTATTGGTAATTGTTGCCACTATTTGTTTGTCCCTTGTAAAAAACCGTCGTTGTAGGTTTTAAAGTAAGGAATGATCTTGGATTTGACATGTTCTATGATATAATTGCTTCTTTCAAGGTATACCTAGTTAGGTCTTCTGCTTTATTGATAATTGTTGCCACCATTTGTGTGTTCCTTGTAAAACGACCGTTCTTGTAGGTATTATAGTAAGGAATGATCTTGGATTGGACATGTTTTGTGATATGATTACTTCTGTTGAGTAAAGCTTTATGTTGAATTGGAATTGGAAGCAGGACGTTGCTTTTTAGTGGTTCATAATGCTCCCTCTGTCCCAAAACAGATTTTTGCTAAGGTAACACTTATTTTGGGACGAAGGGAGTGGTAGTTAGCAAATAGCTTCATACTTTGTGTTCTTAGAAAATATTTGAGAAGTAACTAATTGGAAATTTGGAATATGATTTGTTATGGTACTGTGGCAGGATTTTTATGAAGACTTGTTTGAAGAACTGAACAAGTATGGAGAGATTGAGAGCCTGAATATTTGTGACAATCTGGCTGATCACATGGTAGGATTTCTGTGCTTTCTTGTAGTCATGCATTGATTGTGACTGGTGGTTTCAACTATGTAGTAATGTACCCTGTGCAGGTTGGTAATGTTTATGTTCAGTTTAGAGAGGAAGAGCAGGCTGCAAATGCACTGAAGAATCTTACTGGGAGATTCTATGCCGGTAAGTTTATATTCTTTCAAACCATATCAGTAATAAAATATTTGAATATAGGAAAAAGAAAGCAAAATGGTGAAAGAACGTGTCATGTATGAATTGTATTATCTGGACCAGGGGCATAACTAACTACACCCAACCAAGAGTGTTCAAGTGAACACCCTTTGCTGGAAATTATGTTGTGTGTATATTGGTGATAGGACTGCTAAGGCGAATGTCAAGGAAGAGGTGTCTGCTAAGTGGCAGAGAGCAGTGAGGGATTCGTTTGAATCAATCAGACTTTTGAAAGTTCAAAACTATGTATTATCCCAATCCCCACACGTTTTTGTAAGGGAAAGTTTAACGTTCTGTCCCCCACAAATTTTTTCATGAAAATTGTTTATTGGGCCAAATATATGGCCAGTGATCTTTTATTTTCTTCAAAATTGAGGTGGTTAATGAAGCAAAAAAAGTTATTTCGTGTTGTGCAAGTTCCGAGGCAGCAATCTAAATTTTGAATTTATCACCTTTTACCACCATGCTAAAACTATTAGTTGTGTAGGGTGTTCAATGTTTAGTATGCATCAATAAACAATAGAATTTGACCCATATACTCCATAATTTATGGTGAATGGTTGGCTGCAACTCTCTGAGTCTCCAACCCTGATTGGAACATATAGCCCATCATGTTCAGTTTGTCACCAATAGTTCATAATGTGACTATTTTCTCCCTTTGGTAATAAACTCTGCAGGAAGGCCCATCATTGTTGATTTCTCTCCTGTGACTGATTTTCGTGAAGCCACCTGTCGACAGTACGAGGAAAATGTCTGCAACCGCGGTGGATATTGTAACTTTATGCACCTCAAAAAGATCAGCAGGTTATTTCCACTCTATGCAAAATATTAACAATTCATTTATAAACAGTAGTCTTAGAAATTCAGTTGTAACTGACTTGTCTTTTATACTGAGTAACTAGGGAATTGCGACGTCAGTTGTTTGGAAGATATAGGACAAGGCATAGCAGAAGCAGGAGCCGAAGCCCTTATAGGCATCACAGCTATGAAGACCGCTCTCACAGGAGTCATAGTAGAAAGCATGATGAAAGGGACCATTACTATGAGAGTCGGAGCAGGAGGAACAGAAGTACAAGCCCTGACCACAGGAGGGGTAGGAGTAGGAGTCCCGGTGGCAGGAGAGACCGAAGTCCAGTTAGGGATGGCAGCGAAGAGAGGCGCGCAAGAATAGAGCAGTGGAACCGGGAAAAAGAACTGGCAGAACTTGATAACAGGGCTAATGCAGGCAGTAATAATTACAGAAATGAAAGCAATGAGAATGGATCTGCTCCAAACCAAGATCAGTATTATAATCAACAATGACAAGAAAGTGCATATGGATAATGAATGAAAATATCGTGCTGGTTTGTGTCCTTATCCCTTATGATTTTTAATGCTTTTGTTATGTCCTAATATATTGTCTTCTGAGAGGGCCACCCACCATGAAATAGAGCTTAATGCCCATTTTCTACTTGCAGGCGGTGCAGGTTTTCAATTCTTTGATTAGCAATCTGAAAAGTTTTCGACCTTTTTTTTTTTGGTGTTCTGGCTTTAGATATGCTTTTTTGTGTGCATCATTCATTGTTTGTTATCACATCTGCCCTTTGAAATTACTATTTTAAGTTGAAATAGTGGTTTGAATAAAGATTACAAGTGAATTTTAGTCTTGAAGTTCCACCCGCAATCTTCAACTGTCACAAACTTCTTATCCCAAAAACATAGCTATTGGAACACAACTTCAACCACCTGCCCTAAATGTTTGTGTCATTTCAATTTGTTTTACAATTTTGAACTTCTGTTGAGTGTTATTATAGGGTGTATACAGTTTTCTTTGACATTTTATTGTTTTGATGTTAAATTCCTCATCATTATCCTATGTCACATTGTTCAAATTCCACAAACTATTGTGTTATTGTTTGGGTGAAAATAACTTACTGATGCATGTAGTTTGGTTTTGTTCTTGGCTCATCTATCAGAACATATTTGTGCAATATCTCTCTATAAAGTAGGAATTAAATTTAAATTAAGGTGATGGAGTGCCAGAAATGTAAGGTGCAATTGTATGTTGTCACAATGTTCCAGAAAGAATTGGTGGTAAATTCTCTGCACTGTAATAATACCAGTTTCAAAAAAAAAAAAAAAAAAGGAACTCCGAATATCATACCCATGTTCTATCATCAAATGAATGCTCATCATTAATTTGCCTTTTAAAGTGACTCATGCAGTGTTGCCTTCCCAAAAAGTATTGTCGTGTAACGTTTCTGTTACAGGGTTTTCCACTTCATAAACTATCCCGTAAATGTCAGGTAGGATTGGATTTAAAAAGTGATAATGGACTTCGCTTGTTGTATTGACATACATTTCTTGGTCATCCATTTGTTCTTCTAGGTTGTCCAGGCTGAAATGTCCTTTTTCCTGCTCTAGGTTTAGGGGCTATATAATCGACGATAACTTGCATGATGTTTACTTGTATAATCTTTTTTCCAAATGCATTGTGTGCTTGTTTGTGCAGTCAGGTTTCTTATGACCAGAGCTCATCCAGGCTAGTAGCTTTCAAACTGTTGTTTGGCCTTTTCTCTTCATTTTTATTACTGCTTACCGGGAAATGTGTACAGGTTGTGGAGCCAAATCAAAGGATATATACCAACAGGTTTGATTTCACAGGCATTTGCAGGGACGAGAGAAGATTGACCGATCTGCAGCTGGAGACGACAAACGTTCAAATTCTTATTCCTTTAGTCTACTTTTAGGTTAGGGTAATGCAACTTCAGAACTTGGAACTGCTAGTTTTGCATCCTCCAGACTACTGTTTGCTATTATGTATCGCGGTGAACTTATATGAAGACCTGTTTAAGGTCCTCGATGCTTAGTCGTCTAGAAAAGAATCTTGATGATATCATTTAGGTATTGATTTTGGCCTGTGCTGACAGTTGAACGAACAGTACTGTGTGTATGTTGGCGTTTGGACAATATTTGGTTGAAGTTGAGTTTAATTGTGATGTTACTTTATCGTTTTGGTCATCCTTATATTTGAATCGGATCTAGTGTCACACTCAAGTAACAGTTATTAGGGCATTTTCAATCCTATCCTCTATTTTACTTTTTAAAAATAGAATTCTTTATTTTTTCAGACAATCTACTCGAACTAAATTTTCTATTTTTTATTTCTAAAAAATGAATTTTTTTTCTCTTTCATTAATATTATATTATTAATTTTATTTCATTCTTATATTCTTATTTTATAATATAAATTATTTCTTTTCTTTTTTTTGAAAATAATCACTCTATAATCTTTATGTAATACAAAATTTTATTATTTTTTCAAATTCTTCATTTAATAAAAAAATATATTTTATTCTAAATAACATAAATTGTGATAAGTATTATATACAATACATATTAACGAACAATTCAAATAAAAGTGAAATCATTGATGAAATAAATTGCATCATAAATATTGTATTATCATAAAATTTATTTTAGATCTTACATAAATACTCTCAACTTATAAGACTATTACGTTACTCTCATGAATGTTTTATAATGTATTATAGAGTTCAAAATGATCATTTTTTGTCCTTATTTTTTATGTGTAGCTAAAAATAGTATGAATTATCAATCTCATCTATTATTCAATTATTTCGTGTACTAATTTACTTTCCATGTTCCATTTTGAACTATTGAATCAAATATTTTCATGCTATTTAAAAAGGCCTAACCCATTGGTGGCCCCCTAAACTTGACACTAATTTTTTCACTTAGACACCTTAAGCTTTGTTCATTTTAGACACATCATGTCATGTCTCGTCGTGTCATTTAACACTTTTTATTAACATGGCATAGTGAGTGTAACACACTCACTACCAGCGCGTGAAAGGCTCATTTAATCATTTTTATTTTATTTTATTTTTTATTTTCTTCCTCATTTTTTAGCCACCATCTCTCAAAACTTGAACTCCTTCCATGGAGAAATAGTTTTGATGATGCTATGGACAAAAAAAAATGAACTTTAATACAAAGAGATTTCACAAAAAAAAAAAAAAATTCAACTCATTAGAAAAATCACAATTCATGTTGTCGCAAAAAAGGAGGGCAGTGAAAAATCTTGAAAGATGATGGATGAGGTGGAGAAGACGATGTGGGTGGAGAATGAGTTGAGGTTAGGATGGACAAAGGTGTAGAAGACATTGGGTGGGTCGGTGGAAATAGTGAAGGAGACGATTTAGGTGGGTGGGTGGAATAGTGAAGGAGACGATTTGGGTGGGTGGGCAGAGAAATGACCTTGGTAGATTATTTTTAAAAAATTATTTTTGTGTAAAAAATTTCACGTATCATTAAGTCATTGGCTATTTCTTCATTCTACTAAAATATTATTATTTAAAAAATATTTTAATATACATGCCACGTGTTTTTATATTTGTCACTTTGACACATCATCGGCGAATGTGTTACACACACCTTGTATATTTAGCTGATTGTAAAAAAATTGCTAAAATACACAATGCAGAATGCCATGAGGTGTCTAAAATGAACAAAACTTAGTTAAGGTGTCTCATAATTTATCACTATAACATAAAATATATTATTTGAATTAACATGTAAATTTTGTGCATACTTCATAATGAAAAATAATTATAATCTAAATTACATATTTAAAATGACCAAAAAAAATAAAAATCAATAATATGTTTTAGATGTTACAGTACTTAGAAAACAATTACAAATATTAGAGACTTAATTAATAACCTTATGTACTATAAATAATATTAAAATAACTTTAAGTTACATATTTAAAGTGATAATTTCTTTTTAAAAAATAAAATAAAAAATAATTAATTTGGCGAAAGTAGTAACTTATTAAATATTTGCATTAGAAAATAATTACAAATGATAAAGATTAAATTAGTATATAATAGAAATAATATTATAATAATTAAAAATAAAATAGAGAGGTGAATAGTAGTTCTCCAAATTCATCTGTCTGTAATTGAAGAATAGAGAGTTAAATTGAGAGTGATTGAAAAACCTAATCTCTATTTTACTCTCCAAAATATATATATATAAATGAGGATCTTCATTCCGCCAATGTGGCATACCTCAATGATCAGAAAAAAAAAAATTTTAAAAATTTTTTTTAAGGCTTTTTAGATTATTTTTTTAATACAATAATATTATGTGTATATACATTGCTATTAATAAATTACTTAATGAGCATTACACCTCCTAACCTTTTAATAATATATATAACTCCTAACCTTTTAATTTAATAATATATATATAACTCCTAACCTTTTATATTCATAACCTTCAAAATATTTAATAGAAAAAATTATAACTCCTAAATATTACACCTATAAAAACCCACTTTGAGACATGCATGATGGTCATTTTATTTTTATTTTCCTTATTCTTCATTTTGTTTCTTTGATTTGTTAATTTTTTTTTGTCTTATTTGATCTGATTTTTACAGAAAAGGGAAGTATAATGAAAAATATTAGATATTTTGCATAATTTGATTTTGTGAAGTAAAATGATTTGACATGTCTAATTATCATTATCACTTTTGTTCTATTGTAATTATACATTTGATATTATTAGGTTGAATTGTTGATGATACAATCATGAACTTTTTATAGAAAAAATAATTTGTTCATTTTCTTTTTTGCTTCTCTTTGTAGTTTTTTTGAATTTTTTTTTCTTATTCTTCTAAAGACACTGATTGTTTTTATTCACCTTGTAAATTTTGAAGAATTGAATTATGTTATGTTAGAGAATATGATCCTTCTTTCCTCTTCAAATCATATATAACTAAATATTTTAAATATTTTTGCTTGATTAGTTAACTATAATTTTATGTCTTTTTATTGTTGTTATTGTAAGAATTGTAATTATGTTATGTTGAGAACATGATCCTTCTTTCCTCTTCAAATCATATATAACTTAATATTTTTAATATTTTTGCTTGATTAGTTAACTATAATTTTATGTCTTTTGTTTGTTATTATTGTAAGGATTGTTTATAGTCTCCGTTAAATCTCCAATGCAATAAGAGCTGATTGGTTCCTTATCGGATTAATTAGTTAATTGAACAAATGCCAATATATCTTATTTTTAATTTCGTCTAACAATATATTCCTCCTCACTAGCTATAAATTGTTATACAAATATATAATAAATACAAGTAATAAAAAAGGTAATATATCACATCTCAGTATAAAGTAAATAAAATACTAAATATTAAATACAAACATATTCCATAGCTAAGAATCAAATAAATCGATTCCTCTTATAATTTCGTATCTCACAATCACATAACAATGATATGGTAAAATACATAATGTTAACGTTGTATTATTTATTATATTATTTATATATAGAAATTATTTATAGGCCAAAAAGCTGTTTCACAATTTTGAGAATTTAATCAACAAAAAATTAACTATTTTTTAATTTTATTTTATAACATCCGTATGATTACTTTTTTTTTGACAATTTTAAATTTTTCTATTCCTTTTGATTAACTTTTTAATTCTATGTCCCTTTTTGAATTTTTTTCAACTAATTTTTCTCTTAATAGATATCTCTCATAATATAAAATAAGAAAAAAAGTATATATTATTTTAAATAATAGTAATTACTAAAAATAACGTTTATTAGTAGAAGCATATTTGGAGACTTTTAATAATTTGAAATTTCTAAAATGACGTAAAAAGAAAATATGTCATATAATAAAATCAAACCATAAAAATGGTGGAGGATTTTACTTAAACATACTTTTGTTTGTTAAAAAAATATGCAGCTTTTTTTTTTTTTTACTTTTTCTCTTATTTTTATATATTTATTTTTAATTTAATTTTTATCATAAACTCACACCTCTTCATCTTTGATAACCTCTATACTTAATTAATACTTATTAGTAATACCTATAACTTTCAACTTTATACCTTCATAACCTCAAATTACTTAATTTTTAAATTTGTGACATCTTAAAAGCACATCAAAAATATATTTATAATCAAATATATTTATGTTTAGCTTAATTGTCCTCTACTTTAATCTTGTAATGCAAAATCTATCGATAAAAACTGCTTTGTGTAATTATTTTTACTTCTAATAAGAATGATACAAAATAAGATATATAAAAGAGAATAATTGATTTGATTTTTTTGCATGAAATTATAAGACAAAAACAATTCTTGAAAATATTAAAATGTATTTGTAGATACGCTTAGCGGCGGGAGATAATCAAAATTATGATGAAGTTATTTTTAAATTTTCAATAAAATATGAATCATGAAAAATATAATAAAAATTAATTAAGAGAATTCATTTTAAACATTTTGCTTAAATTAATAAAAAGCTAAAGACAAGCTAACTTGATTATGTTAAGATACGATGCTAAATGTTACTGTTTTAAAAAAAATATAAATTAGTAAAAATACTAAAGACGAGCAAACTTGATTCTCTTAATCACGATGCTAATTGTTAGTGTTTTCTTAATGGAATTAAATAAGCAAAGACTAAAAAAAATGAAAAATAAAATAAGAAAAAAGGGAGATTGAAAATATAGCGTTGAAATAAATTTTAAAAAAACGTAGAATTATAGAAGAGATTTATCAAGGAAAAAATTAATACAGATAATTATTTCAAATATACTTATAAAAATTTACTAAACTTTTTCTTCTACACTTTAATTATATAAAAATATTATTTATCGTTAATAATTATAAATATTCATATTATTTGTGAATAATTTTTTTATATTTACCTTATTTAGAAAAAATTCAAGAGTCGAATTATAAGTTTTTATTAGACATAATTTTTTTTTTAATATTAACATAAAACCTTTTATCATTCATTTTAATTGTTCATATTACTAATTTTACTATGTATTTTAACAATAATATATTATTTTTATGTTAATTCTATATCACTAAAAATCATTTTACCGAACTAAAATCATGTATCACCCATTTCCTTCCAAAGAATCAACATATAGAGAGAACTTTAAATTTTAATATATAAATATTGAAGTACTTTTTTAAGTCTTCAATAGGTAGCTTATCTATTACAAATTTTTTTTTTTATATTTCTACGACTGTTTTTGAATTTGTTACTGTTTTAATTCTTTTGATATTTTTTAAAAAATTTAAAAGACTAAAAATCTCACTTTAAATTTTTAATAAAATATCAAAGTTGACCATATTTAATTTTGAGAACTCATTCAAATGGATAATAAAATCATAAATTATTAATTATTAATTATAATCAACATAAAAGAATAGGTACTATTCAACCAAAAAAAAGTACAGATATTTGACCGTACAGCTAATTTAAGGATATTTATTTTGTGATAAAATCAATTCATGAATTGAGTTAAAATTACAAATTTAAATGATAAAATTTATTAGCTAATCTATTTGAATTTGAAAATTGAAAAAAAATAAAAACTTTTATACACCACATATAGCACGGCTAAGTTAATTAGTATAAAAAATAAAATAGAGATGAGTCGAAGATCATCACAAAGTTTGAAACTCTCAAAACATTTGAAGCTAGTTAAATGATTTGGTCAAATTTAAACAACTACTGTCAGCATGAGTTTGTACATGCTTTTCCAAAATAGTGAACTTTACGTTGCACACTTTCAAAGAGGAAAAACAATATTCTCTATAAGAAAGTCTTCGTAGACTGTAGATATGGTTAATTACACATTTGAACTCCATGAAATTCAAAGAAATAAATAATTATCTCCCTCTTCATAGATTTGGCTGAATAACGATCCATATTTTGAGTATTCCTAGAAGAATCTACTACTCAAAACATCATTTAAATAGTTTTAATACTATTTTACTATGCATTGTCAAAATAAAATAATAAAATATTGTGTTGGATTCAAATCCAAAAGGCCACAATTCCTTCATTCAAATGGACATTTTATCAATATTGTGTTAAAATGATAGCTTTTATCAAAGGTGTCGAACTTTAAATTTGTGTCCTTTATACATAGAATTTCTCTCTCCAAATCCATATTATTGCAGTCAAGTTAGACTATGCTCTCCAATGGAGCCTGAAGACCTTAACCCTACCAAACGGATAGAGAATAGAGATTGTTTTCTATAGATCATAAGTTAAAAAGAAGTTTTTAATCAAAGCAGCAACAGATATCACAGTTAAACAATAAATTATGAAGTTGTAAGATTAAAGGATCATATAAAGAAAAGTGTTCAAAATAGTAATGAATATAGATAGATAGGGGCAAAACTTTCTGCTAACAAAAACATTCATCAAAATCGACCTACTAAAACTAAATGAAAATAGCTTAAACCATAGAGACCAAACATCATCTATAAACTAAAAAATAATAATAAAAATAAAAATTCTTTGCTCTTCAACATCATCTTTCAAGCACTCTACTTACTCCCTTGCTTGCCCTTGAAGTTCTTTTGGCCACTGAAGTTCCTGCACAAGTAATTTCAATAAAAAAATTAGTCGTGCTTCAAGCGAAGGGCGTGGGGAAAAGGAGAGGGGCTTTGTGGTGTTTGTTGTACATACTTCTTGTTAGATTTGTTGCCAGAGAACTGACCACCAGATTTCGGGGACTGAGTTTTTGGTTTGTTGTTACTACCATTGAGTGCAGGTTTACCGTTTTGCTTAGCAGAAGGGGTGGCTGGACCTTTCTTACCACCTGAAAAAGAAAAGGATGTCAACGGCAAAGATCGTATAGTAACATTTCATTAATGAAACATGAAATATATATATAACCGACCTGACTTGTTGTCGGGGGTTGCTTGTTTAGCTTTTTTGCCAGAGCCAGGAGCTACTTTAGGAGATGGAGATGGTCTCTTCTTCTGCTCAACCTTCAATCATTAAAATATCGATTAGGCATAACTAATCTAATTCTTCTGCTCAACCTTCAATCATTAAAATATCGATTAGGCATAACTAATCTAATTACGACGCT
This sequence comes from Solanum sitiens, assembly GCA_016801875.1. Lineage (NCBI taxonomy): Eukaryota > Viridiplantae > Streptophyta > Magnoliopsida > Solanales > Solanaceae > Solanum > Solanum sitiens. The sequence continues at coordinate 434,261 of JABWTJ010000563.1, forward strand.
TTCAAAAGTCCGGGAAAAAATTGAGCACGATCACAGAAAGATCCAAAATTTTGTACCTTTTTAGGTGTCTCTTCTTCTGAATCATCATCTTCCTCGGAATCATCATCATCATCCTCAGAATCATCAGAAAAATCCATCCCTTCTGGACCATCCTAGAATAAAAAACAGGACAAAATATTCAATTTTCCTCGTATAAAAGATGCAGAATAAGCATTCACAAAAGTCTTTATGAATCATACCATGCCTAGAGGCACATCATCAGAGTCATCTTCAGAATCATCTTCATCATCAGAGTCATCTTCAGAATCGTCATCATCTTCATCAGACTCTGCCTCTTTCTTTGATTCAGCTACCTTAGCATTTTTCTCCTCCTTAACAGGTGCAGACTTCTTTGCATCAGGCTTTACATCCTTCACATCAGCCTCAAGTTTCCCATTCAGTGCCTCCAAAACATTCTCTTCATCGGAAAAAACATCATCTCCAGAGTCGATTTCATCACCGCTCGGATCATCAGCAGAGTATCCCATGAAGTGCACACTCCCATTTTTCCACCCATGTGAAAGTTCAAACTCCTTTTCAAAGACCAAGTCAAACATCAACTGAGGTCTATCCTCAGCGGATAGAGTTCCAATGACATATTTGTTATCTCCAACAGTTAGGCGTAGTGGAACATATTTGGCTTCTTTGACATCCTTCACTTCACCTATGGCAGCCTACAAACAAAACCAAGATTTCAACATTCAAACACGCCCTGATATCCATTTAAAAGCAAAGAGACGTTATGCTACCAAGAAAAAACCTAACCTGGGAAATATGAATGAGCTTGAAAAGCTCGGGCTTAACCTTTAGTGTTTGTCCTGCTTTCACTTCAACACCTATACATAGTTCATGTGAAAGAGATGTCACACCTTAATAAATTACACAGCATACAACTACAACAAACCCTGTATGATCCCGCGAGGGGGGATGGTTCAGGGGAGTGTACACAGGCTTTTTAAAACAATCCACACAAATTTTGAAGAACACCTATAACGTATGAATACTAAAAAGTGATATCACAACATATTTATATTTCAAAGTAGGGCATTTAGCTCAAAGATTGCAACTTATTTCTCTTATCTGATGTTATTTAAAATTCATCAAGATTACATCTTTAAAGAAGTAACATAAAATCTGGCAAATAATTGCTTTCTACACATACCCCACAAAGTGCATACAATCTTAACACTAAAATCAATACAAATTACCAGTAACACAGGCTAAGATTGAACAACATATCAGTTAGAAACTAACATAAGGAGAAAAAACTAACAAAAGAAGCATAACCTTGAAAAAGATTATTACTTTATTTTTGAATAATCACCCATAAACAAGAAAACCCATATAAAACATACAGAAATTGACTTTCAAGCATAACCCAAAACACTACAAGGTAACTAACACACACAAAAAAAAAAAACAGCACAACAACAACATAACAAGCAAAATCCCACAAAGTTCATTACTTTCTTTTCAAATAATCAAAAACCAAACAAGGAAGCACATAAAAACTGATTTTTAAACACACCCCAAAACTCCAAAACTCCATTGATGATGTGAAGACCTCAAATATTAGGGGCAACAAAGTAAAGCAAGGAAACACACATAAATCAAATTTCAACCATAAACTCTATTAAGCAACAACAAAACAAACCCATAAAGTTAATTACTTTCTATTCAAAATAATCACCAATAAAGAAGCAGAAAACACAGATAAAAACACAATAAAATTGAATTTTAATCATACCCCAAAACTCCATTGATGATTGTTTGAAAAGCTGAAAACTTGGGGCGAAGTAAGAGAGCAAAAAAAGACTGCTATTCGAAGTGCAAAGATTGAAGAGGGCGGTACAAGTGAGGGTTTTAGAGGGTTTATATAGAAAAAATTGCCGCTTAACTAGGGTTTATGGTTTCTCAATTTGACAAAAACTTTCAATTTTTTTGTGTATACTAAGAGAACCCGATGGGCCTAATTTGAGGTAGCCCAATATACCATTATCATTTATGGGCCAATATTTGAACTTTCTCTTTTTTGTTATTTATATGAGATTTTTATACAAATTTTATAGTTTTAATAGTGAATTACATTTAATAACTATTTTTAAAGGAAAAATTGCATAAATTGGCATATTTTAATAAATAATTACTGATTTTAGCGATACGTTTTATTTATTACCATCTATAGCAATATTATGTAAAATCTGCAATATAAATTAAAAGTGAATTATGTATGCAATATATATGAATTATAATTGTTTTTTGAAATATATTATGTTTGTTTGGTAAAAATTTGACATATTGTATTATAAATGTATTAAAATGTGTGAAAAATATATTATTTATCATTAAAACTTGTATTATATGTGAATAATAAATTATTCTCTGTAATATGTATTAAAGTTGTATTATAAATGAATTAAAACTGATCAAGTGAAAAAAAATTATTATTGCTATAAATGGTAAATATTTTATTATAGTATATTTATGTAAGTTTCCCTTATTTAAATTTGGTGAAATTCACACACATCTCAAAATGTCTTGATATATCGTATTTCAATTTTGGATATATTCCAATACATTGTATTCTGATTTTGAATACATCACTCAACGTCTCAATATATCGCATAAAGTGATATATTCGATCGATATCACGTAAAGTGATGTATATGACTCATACATCGCATAAAGTGATGTATCTAAAAATAGAAGAGAGAATTTTTGTGATTTTTTCAAATGACGAAAATTTTTTAAAAATATAGTAATAAAATAAGTTGTATATTAAGTAATTTTTCCTATTTTTATCATGTAGCCACTTTATGGCAAGCATTTAAAAGTTGTGTAGTTTTTAATTTTTGTTCTCCATATGGCCATATTTATAGTAATTTATTTTTGTTTTTTTAAGTAGCATTTACAAAGTACAAATTTATTTTATATAAGGTATTACTTAGTGTCTATAAAATTTATGTTCATAGAGGTATAAACTCACTTTTAGAACTTAGAGAGTTTTGTAACGCAGAGTGAATAAAATGAAAGCTACCATCATATTTTTTTTGGAAAACTTATATAAATATATTATAATAAAAAATATTTACTATTTGTAGCAATAATATTGTTTTCACTTGATCAGTTTTAATTTATTTATAATACAAATTAAAAAAATATTACAAAGAACAATTTATAATTCACATATAATACAAATTTTAATAATGAATAATACATTTATCACATATTTTGATACACTTATAATAAAATGTGTCAAATTTTTACCAAACAAATATAATATATTTTAAAAAACAATTATAATTCATATATATTGTATACATAATTCACTTTTTATTCATATTGTATATTTAATATAATATTGTTATAAATAATAATAAATAAAATATATCGCTAAAATCAATAATTATTTATAAAAATATACCAATTTATATAATTTTTCTTTTTTGATAAACATGTGCAAACATAAAATATTTGAATTGTTTAGAGTAACTAGAAAATAATTTAGTCCACGACTTAAACATTCGCAATAAATAAGGCTATGTTTGGACAACTCTAACAAGCTAAATACTCTACTCTTCATGTCCACTCCACTATTATGTAGTACTTACCTTATCCAATCTTCCATGCCCACCGTCCTCCGCCCTCCCTCCTCCCCACTCCGCCACCACCACGGCGGCCGGCGGCATCATCGCCACCACCTCTTACCTCCATCACCCTTTTTCCTTCTCCTAAAACCCCTTTCATTATCTCCCTCAATATCCCTTTACACCCCCTTTTCTTCATCTTCCACTTTACCCCAACAACTTCTGCTCGATTCCCAAGAAACCCAAGTTGATTTCGACAATTGGGACCCTGTTTCTGCTTCTGGGGTTGCTGAAAGTTTCAATTTTGACGATTCTTTTGATTCTGTGGAGTTGAAGAAGTTTGAAACCCCAGCTGTCGAGGTGAGGGAATTAGAGGATATACCTGATCAATGGCGTAGGGCAAGATTAGCTTGGCTTTGTAAAGAGCTTCCTGCTCATAAGACGCCTACTATGGTTAGGATTTTGAATGCACAAAGGAAGTGGTTTAGGCAAGAAGATGGAACTTTTATTGCTGTTCATTGTATGCGAATTCGCGAAAATGAAGCTGCTTTTAGGGTAATGTGTTCATTTCTTTTTCATCTATGTCCTGTGTCCTCCAACTTTGAGTGAACACGTATAGAGTTGAACAAGTAGACAAACTACAGACGTGTCCTATGCGACAATGCATGTGGCATGTTACATGACGTCTTATGTGTATGTATTATGTCACGTAGGATATGTGTGTCCTAATTGTTCAACTTTATAATAGTTTAAGTTCGAGTTGTGCACACTCAAAGTTGAAAGACATAGATACAAGGTGATGTCAAGTTAAAGGCATATGTATGTATTATGCCTTTTAGTTATGTTGGTTAAAGTATTTGGGTTGTTCAGTGGTAGCCTCACTTATTGGTATAATATGTGTATGTATTATGTTATGTATGATACGTGTGTCTAATTGTTTAATTTTAACACGCAAAGTTGGAGGACATAGATATATGTTGATCCCAAGTTAAAAGCATATGTATGTGTTATGTTATGTAGGATATGTGTGTGTAATTGTTCAATTTTAACACTCAAAGTTGGAGGACATAGATATAAGTTGACGCCAAGTTAAAGGCATGTGTATGTATTATACCTTTTAGTTATGTTGGTAAAAGTATTTGGGTTGATCATTTGTAGCCTCACTTATTAGTATATATTATGTGGGAGAAAAATTCTGTTGAACTGTATGTGTGTTTGCGAAAATGAAGCTGCTTTTAGGGTAATGGTGTTCATTTCCTTTAGTTTAAAAGGTTGTTATCTGTAGTGTTTTTGGTTATGTTGGTAAAAGTTTTCGGACTGATCAAATTGTAGCCTCACTTAACAGTAGCTATTATGTGGAAGAATTTTGCAATAGATTTTGGAGATAATTTCTGTGAAACTGTATACATATTCGCGAAAATGAAGTTTCTTTTAGGGTAATGTGTTCATTTGCTTTAGTTTAATCAATTATTTATTATAGAAAAGGTTGGTATCTTTTTGTGTTTTTGGTTACGTTGGTATAATATTTGGGTTGATCATTAGTGGCTTCACTTATCACTAACTATTATGTCGATGATATTTGCTACAAATGGTGGAGAAAATTGCCGTTTCTCTGTGCTTGGTTCATTTTTTCTGATAAGATACTTGTGCTTCTTAAGATTTCGTACTTATACATTAAGTATTTGTACGACAAGCCAGTCTTGTCAAGGTTTAGTATTTCATCGTTTTGCTCTTTAAGCAGTGTTAAGAAAATTGCTCAATAGGTTCGCACTCCATGGTGCCTTGTTTTTTTCATTTGGAATGACTAATGAAGAGTAGCTATCGGCATTTTACTTGCTTCCTCAAAATGAAATCCAAAGCTTTTACATTTAATTGTATTCACTTTGTCAAAAAACTTATTTTTCCATTTGTCCGATGCCTAATTACTCATATTATGTATTTAAAATAATAGTGTCTAAACTCTAAACCACAAAGATCTAAAAGTGTCTGTTGTAAAATAGCAGGTTTACAAATGGATGATGCAGCAACATTGGTTTCGATTTGATTTCGCTCTAGCTACGAAGCTAGCAGATTATTTGGGAAAGGAACGAAAGCACTTGAAGTGCCGGGAGATTTTTGATGACATAATTAATCAGGGACGAGTGCCTTGTGAATCTACATTCCATATTCTCATTATTGCCTATCTTAGTTCATCTGGACCATCGGTGTTAGATGAAGCCTGTAACATCTACAATCGCATGGTGCACTTGGGAGGTTATAAGCCTCGGCTTAACTTACACAATTCTCTGTTTAAAGCTCTTTTGGGTAAGGCATCGAGCGAGAGTAAACACTTTCTGAAACAGGCTGAATTTATATATCAGAACTTGACTTCCTCTGGATTGGAAATACACAGAGATATTTTCGGGGGTCTTATATGGCTTCACAGTTATCAAGATGTGGTCGATATGGAAAGAATCGCTGCACTAAGAGCAGAAATGCGGTCTAGAGGAATTAAAGAGGGCAAAGAGGTACTTGTGTCAGCTTTAAGAGCTTGCTCGAAGGATGGGAATGTGGAGGAAGCCGAAAGAACTTGGTCAAAACTTCTCTCCATCGATGGCAGTCCTCCTTCTCAAGCTTTTGTCTATCGTATGGAAGTATATGCAAAGATTGGAGAACCTACAAAATCTTTGAAAGTATTTAGGAGGATGCAGGAACAACTGGGTTCCACCTCCGTTGCAGCTTACCATAAAATAATAAAGGTGCTGTCTAAATATCAAAAACTAGACCTTGCAGATTCTATCATGTCCGAGTTCATAAACAGTGGTATGAAACAGCTGGTCCCATCATTCATCGATTTGATGAGGATGTACTATGTTGCAGGTTTACATGAGAAACTGGAATCTACCTTTCTCCAATACCGTGAAGTCTGCCATCCGAATCTGACAGTTTTTAACATTTATTTGGATTTGTTGGTGAATACTGGCAATCTGAGCCTGGCTGAAGAAATCTTCCGTGAAATGCGTGGTAATGTGGCAATTGGTGTCGATTCTCGTGCTTGCAACAGTATTTTGAGAGGCTATATGACCTCTGGAGAGTATGTGAAGGCAGTAAAGATATACAACTTGATGCGCCAAAAGAAATATGACGTTGAGATTGAATCTTCGTTGATGGAAAGACTTGATTATGTTCTTAGTTTGCGGAAGAAAGTAGTTGAAGAACCTATTAGGCTGAAGCTCACACCAGAACAACGAGAGCTTTTGACGGGGTTGCTTCTTGGGGGTGTGCAAATTAGATCAGATGGAGAGAGAAGATTGCATGCAATCCATTATGAATTTAATAAAGAGTCGAGGATCCACTCCATTTTTAAGAGACACATACATGATGAATTTCGCGAGTGGTTAGGCTCTCATGATATGATGGTGGATAGAACTGCTGACATTCCTAATTCTTTTACTACCATTTCACATTCTTATTTTACTTTCTATGCTGATCAGTTCTGGCCCAATGGACGTCCTTGTATACCAAAACTTATACATAGATGGTTGTCACCTCGCGTTCTTGCTTACTGGTATATGTACGGTGGTTACCGGACATCATCTGGTGATATTCTATTGAGAGTAAAGGGAAGTTCAGAGGGTGTTGTGAGTATTCTTAAAGCACTGAAAGCCAAATCATTATACTGCCGAGTAAAAAAGAGAGGGACGGTCTTTTGGATAGGTTTTCTGGGGGACAACGCTACATTCTTCTGGAAGGTGGTAGAGTCCTTCATTCTTGATGAGTTAAAGGGACTCCTTAAAGCAGGTGGCGACTCAAATGGATCCCTGGAAACCCAATGTATCAATTTTGACAGTGGATCAGAGTCTGACGAGAAGAATTCAGGTTATAGCGAACCTGACACGTCCTTGTCTGATTGATGCATTGATCTGTATGCCTACTATTGCAAGGTGTAAAATTATTTGAGATGAATAACGTTGCTGCAAAAGTTTTGGCTGATAACGTGACGGAGTGCCTTCTGATAGGTATAATTACCTCAACACTCTTTTTGTGATGTGTCTAGTAGTAAGTTTAAAACCAAATATGTAAACTAGCTCTAGACCTTGTACATTCCTCTGGTACATAGCACATTCTTCGAGATCTTCCATAAGTTGAAAGCATGGATTTAAGTAGGGTACAACGCATCTTGATCCTACATGAAAATACTACTCTTTTCCAACCTTTTATCCTCAGTTTCTCATTCGAACAACAGTAATGATCCGTTAAGTTGTAGATGGCAGGACTGTGGTTCATTCACAGTCAACTCTGTTACAAGATGCTACTCACAGCCCACAGGTACTAATCAACTTACTTTTGGTGTATTTAAGAGGATACAGAAAAGTAAGTTGTGTGGTCGACTCAAGACAATCTACAAAAGATGGATACAGCTAGTCTGCTACATGTCCTGAATAGAGGCGGAATCAGTTTACCATATTTTCTTACATTGCTCTATATTATCTACACAGATTTGACAGATGTTCCTATATTTGTTGGGATTGAAGTGGACTATGCCAAGAACAGCTGCTGAATTTCTTTCATCCTCGATCGGTATGACATCACTTTCTTGATGCTGGTCTTTTTACATCAATAATACTTGCATATTAGTTTTCCTCCTTTTTGCATTTGTGTTCAAAATCACAACTTTGAGATGAATAAAATGCTAAAATGCTAAAACACACTTGTGGGGGTGTGTGTACACTGATTTGCTGTAGATATTACTGTTACTTAGGACTATGTATTGTGGAGATTGTTAGTGTTAAGTACCAACAAAATGTTTAGTGCTGATTGCTAAACATTTTACTTACGAGCTCGTGTAGTACTCACTGCTTGTAATACAACTATTGATTTCAAGTTCGATTAAAGGTGAAGTATTACGTAGGCTGACAGTCAGCGTAAAAATTAACCAATTTTGGTGAAAAACTGTGGCAATTTTTATTTCTCTAAATTGATTGTTGAACTTGTGGTCCTTTGTACACTCCAATTTGCACTTTGTTCCTATTTTACGTTAGCCTAAAGACAAGTTTATTTAAAGGGCAAATCATATCATATATAATTATAAGCTCAACTTTGTGGTACATATTAAAAAGTCTCCCACATTAATCACGTGAAGCACAAATTTCAAATTATTGACCCTATAATATAGTATAATACAATAATTTTATGGAATCTTTAAAGATTTTGTTAGTAGACACAACAATTTTGGATTCACTATATAGTAAATTTATAATATTCTACTAAGTATCTCTCCAAATAAAGATATGTTTGACATTGCAAGACATTTAAAATATATTTTTTTAGGGAAAATATTTTGAGATATATTTTAATTTTGATCGAAATTGTTGTAACAATCTCTAACTTATCTGTTACGCCTGCACCATTTAATAGTGTATGGACAAATTACTATTTATAATGATGCAATAATTATGATGTGTATGTGGATATCTATATATCTTTTAAATACACTACTCCTTTCATTACATATTAATTGAATTTTTGAGGTATTTTTCACCATTTAAGAAAAGTAGATTAAGTCATAAATAGAACATTGTTTTCCATTTTAACCGCTATTAATTATCGTCAAAATTTATTGAAATCATCATATCGAAAATCCAAATGAAGGGTAAAATTGGAAAAATATTTTAAAAATAATCTTGAAGATTCAACAATCAAATTATAATTTGAAAAATGAAAAATGCCGCAGAAGTTCAATTAATATAGAATGATGGGAGTATTACAACAATTTTGATTAAAATTCAGATATTTTCAACTCTTTTCCTTTTCTTTTTTTTTTACGATGAAAAATGAGTATAAATATTAAGTTTAAAATTTAGTTAGAAATATTTGAAATCGTTGTTATAAAATTTTGAATTCGAAGAAGTTGGTTGCATCCTTTCATTCATGTTTCGATGCAACCCTCTTAAATAAATAATGCACTCAATTATTTTACACATTATTGCTACTTGAAATATACTATTAGCTTCTCTTCTTTTTTTTTCAAATTCAAAAGAATTACAATCTCAATTTCACAAAATCGAGATCGAAAAATATATAGAAGGCATAAAATAATTCTACTCCATGTTGCATGTATAACGTGACAAAAGATTGATATAAATTATTTTAATATTATAAAAATCATGTCTGGAGCATCGTTACACACGAAATGAGCCTTATAATATATAAATTCAAATTTAATTTCAACGAAATAAAAAGAAAGTAACAATGTTTATTTTGTCTGCTCACACTTTTAAACATCATAACATTATTCTAGATACTCGAAAATTAATCTATAGTATAACATATAACATGTAATGTACAATAAATTTAAATTTACGAAGAATATTAATAGCTCGATTAATTAATTATGCAAATTTTCATCTTGTTGATAAAGAATTTCGAACTTACAGTGATAAACTCGGAGTATAATTTCTTCACAGCATGAAATCCATGAATTTGAGCCAAGGCAATGAAATTTTTGTAGCAGTAGCTATATCAGCTTGCTTTGCACAGCTTGAAGAAGAAGAAGACGATGTTCCGGCACCGGCGCCGTCGGAATTTGACGTTTTGGGGCATAGGAAGAAGTTTCTAGAACCTAATCCGATCAGTTTCTCTTCCCTGTCTAAACCTGGAACGGAAAAAATATCAGTTCGCCGTGAAAATCAACGGTTCAGATTCAGCGATTGAAATGTTCAATCGAACAGTTCTTCTTACTTTCTAAACTGAATTGCGAGTAATGTAGATCGTAATCGGCGGGATTGACGGATGTAAGAACCGGCCGCCTTCCTTCTTTCGAGTATTGCCGGAGAGCGGCAGTGATGAGATCCTGAACCGTCGATTCAAGTGAAATCAGAACATGTACAGGACCTATACTTCTCTGAATGGTAACATTCAACAGCAACTTCGTTAGCTTCAATTTGTCCTTCATTTCCGGCGATTTACCGGTTCCGGCTGAAATTCTACCGGCGGAGAGCAAATCCGGTACTGTTCTCGGCCTTCGTAGCAACTCCGACGTACTACTCTCCGAACTCTGTACGTGAAACGACATTGATTTCTCCGATAACTTTCCCTTCCTATTCTTCTCCTCACTACCTCCTCTCCGGTGATTTCTCGGAGAAGGCATTTTAAAGCTATATATAAGTACAGATTTTAACGTTTACCTGAGGCGACGGTAGCGGATGTCGGATGAATCTCTCTCAGTTTTCCGGTGACCGGCAGTGAACTTAACCAGAATGGCAGAAGCGTAATTCAGATGAAGTAGATGGGCTAATTTACAATTGAAGAAAATGGTGTTCCCGCTTACTCCTATTTATATGGGGATGAAGAAGATAAGGTTCATTGAGATTGGTCGAAATTCCTATTAAATAAGAGCAAAAAAATTTTTATGTAAAAAAATGTAATTATAATTATAATTATTTATTTTTTTCGTTTTTTATGTGATAATATTTGATTTAAAACAAGTAAAAATTTATGGTGGAAAGGAAGATTACAAAATTTGTGGTATGAAAATACTTTCTCCCTAAATATACGACTATAAATTATTTTATTTAATAATAAAAGTAAAATTTTGAAGTTGATTTTTTTCAATTAAAGAGTGTGTACATAAAAGAAAGTATTAATATATTATTTAAAGATATTCATATTATCACATATATTATTAGTAAATTATAATTATTTATTTATTTATTTATTTAATAATGTTTCATAAGAATCAAAAAAAAGTTTTGATACATTAATAAATTTAGTGAAAATAATATAAAAATCATTTTCAAACCTTCAATACTAATAAAATGTATCAAACAAATATCATATAACAACCAATAGAAAATTGAAAATCAAAGAAAAGGAAATAACATATAAATAGTAAAATAAAAGTGTAATAAATTAAAAATAATATAATCATATTACTGATAAGAAAAAATCGATTATTAGACAATTATTTATTAATCTTTTACTTCAATTTTCGATCTTTTATATTTTTTTATTTAATTATTAATATCAAATAATAATGGGACCCACGGGTCTTATGTGGGACCCACGTTATGACACGTGGCGAACAACAGCATTGCTTCGCGAGAGTAATGGTATGTGGTATAAAAACGTTTTAGTTATGGCGGCTTTATATTCCAATAAAATAAAGACACGTGTACAATTATAGTGACTTCCAAAACATTCCAATTTTATTTTTTATTTTTTTACTTCAAAACATTCCCTTTACCATTAATGATATTTCACAAAGTAATTTATTATTTTATATTTATTTTTTAATATTTAAATTATTTATAATGTTATAATTTCTTTGTTTTACTTTATGAGATATAGTTTGAGTGGACAGAAAAAAATTGATGTATTTATGATTTGAAATAAGTTATAGTGTAACTTTGAATTATTTTATTAATAAAATATTACTAAATATATAAATATATTATTCTTTTTTAATTGATTAAAATAAAAGAGTCATATAAATAGGAAGAATGAGTGTCATTAATAAAGGTGATAAAGTAAAAGTATTATTTTAATTGTATCAAGTAAAATATGAACAAATAAAAATAGATAGAAGAAATACTATTTTATTGATTTTCTTTTTGGGTACATCAAAGCAACTTGTTTTACTTTTAGGGTGTGTTTGGTATGGAGGAAAATGTTTTCCTGGAAAATAAGTAAATTTTGGATTTATTTTTTCATGTTTGGTTGGTGAGTAGAAAATATTTTCCGAAAATGATTTTTAGTGTTTGATTTATGAATGAAAAATATTTTTGAGAGACATCTTTTATTTTTACTAGAGTAAAAAATAATTTATGAAATTGAAAATATTTTTTAAAAATAAAATTATTACTTTTTTTTGGGGGGGCGCATAGTTGGGGGGGGGGGGCAGGGAGAGGGGGGTTAGGAGTGAAAAAATAAAATTTAAAGTTGATAGTATTTTTAGAAAAATAAAATTAATTTTTTTGGGGGTTGGGGTGGGGGGGGCTTGGGGGTGGGGAGTGGGTGGGGGGTTAGGAGTTTAAAAATAAAATTTTGAAGTTGAAAATATTTTTAAAAAGCAAAATTAATTTTTTGGGGAGAGGTTGGGGTTGGGGTGGGGGGCTGGCCGGTGGGGTGGGGTAGGGGTCAGGGATCTGGTGAAAAATAAAATTTTGAAATTGAAAATATTTTTTTAAAATTAATGTTTTTTAAAAAAAAAAATGTAATTTGAAATAGGGGGGAGTTTTAGAAAATGTTTTCCTTAATTTTTGAAGGGAAGTCATTTTTCTTAATTTTGAGGAAAATGAGTTGATTTGGAAAACATTTTTCAAAAGTTTTGTCCCAACCAAACATGAGAAAATTGGAAAACATTTTCCATTCATACCAAACACACTCTTAGATATAAGACATCTCGCAAATTATATGTTTTATTTAGACATTTAAATTATAATTTATTATAATTGAACATATGATAAAGTTTTCATATTAAACACTTTCTGTTCAAATTTGAATTATGTTTTGCGCGTATTCTCAAATGTTCATTACGTAGATAAGTTGATCGCTTAAATTATGTGACCTCCTTTAATTATACCTACTTTTCTCGATAAGTCTTAAAACCCCACGTCTATTCCAATTGAAGCTGATATGTATAATTAGAAGGTATGTCATATTTTACATGGTTAACTCAACTATCTAATAGATATTTAAAACACACACACACCCTAAAAAAAAATCAAAATCGAAAATGTCTAATATAAATATTTTATCAAGTGTTTTATTGGAACAAGATGTAATTTGAGTGCATGAATAAAATTTATTAATAAATTTAAGAAATTATTTATGTATTCTAGAAATATCATATAATATTGAATAGGATATACTATGAATCTAAAGAGTTTAAATTAATGAACTAGTTAAGTAAGAATGATCTTAATACAAGTTCAATGTTTTTTAAATTGTGGTTAACTTATCTTAACATTTTTTCACATATATTTCTTGCCAAAAGAAACTTAATTCAATATAGATTACTTGTATTACTAGTATGATGTGATCATTTAACAATATTCAATGAATTTGTTTTCTAAAAAAGTGGATGAATTTAGGTCATAATCAAATCATATCATGTTATGTTTATGATAAAAGGAAAGAGAAAATAATTATATAAACAACTAAAAATAATGCAAGAAATTAAAAAAATAATTTGCAACATTGACTATAGACCTTTCTACCTACACAACCTTATAACCAAATTTATATATAAATTGAATTCTGATAATAGATTGATATCGTTCGAATAAAATCAATACGTTCATAGTGGCGGATTCAGGATTTTCATTAAAGAAATTCGAAAAAAAGAGAGAGTGGTGCTTAAGATTTGAGGTTTAAACCCCTCAACTACTAAGTCAACGTCTAAATCTTATATTCAAGAGGTTATACGACATAATTTTTTCCGAAGGGGTTCGGCAGACTCTAGGTCCCGCCCCTGTATGTCCATGTCATTATCAAATTCGAGATTCTTTATTGATAATTAAAAAGAATATCTCAATCATTTCTCAACAATAATATGTTTGAGTTTTTTTCACGTAATATTTAAAATCTGTTTTGAAATTCGACTAATACAAATAGCTGAAAAGTCCACTATAAAGAATAAAATACTATTTATTAATTACGATTTTTTATTTAGAACTCAAACTCGAGATTCGTCTAGCCTAAAGTATATCTAGTGTAGGTGTGTTCTAGGAAGGTTTGAGTGAAATAATTAAGGAGTTTGGTCTATGTATAATCTGTTAGGTAACAGTCCTTTTTTTTTTTTTTTTTTCTGTTTTTATTTCTTTTTTTTTTTGGTAGAATATTCTAAATTCAATTAGAATGGGACATATCATGACAATCTAATTAGGCTTTTAATTATTTTTAGCAGTTCGATTTTTGATCTATTTAGATTCATTTTTTCTTCTTATAGTTCATTAGTGAATAGAGTGACCGATTTAAAGGATATATGTCTCTTCTTCAGACATGTTCTTATAACTTGACAATTTTTCGATCTCCATTTTTTAATGAAAGAGAACTTGGTCGCTAGATTCGATTAAGTTAGTCCTGAGATTGTTCTCACAATTTGTTACGAGCTAGTTGGATAAAGATAATTTGGAAAGATTTGAGTTCAAGTGACATTTTTGAACTTGATATATTCGTCATTTAGTATTTATATTGAATTTTGATTTTCACTCAGATTCAAGTTGGAAAGTTTAATTTTGGAGTGTAACACACTTCTAGGAAAAAAATAATTTCATTTCTAGAATTCAAATTCGAAACTTCTGATTGAGAAAAAGAAATGCTTACCATTTCAACGTAACTTTAGGTAATCTCTTACACTTACAACCATCAGTTCAAAACTTCCAATTTCAGCTTGACATTTTGCTTCAAATTGTTCCAAAAATTGCAATTCTTAGCCCACCATTAATTAATTGTTTAGTGGCTCTAAAAATGTGTGAAAAACAAGTCAAAAAGCTCAAAAAATGCTATTGAATTGAGTAATTAACTATTATTAGTGGACTTAAACAGAAAGACAAGTCAAAAACATTTATTTCAATTAATATTGAGTACCCAAATATATTGAAAAAGAAAAAATCTTTTTAGCCAGAAAATTTGGTTAGAATATAATCAAAATGATATATTTTTCTATGTTATTTCGTCTTTTAAAATATTTTTACCCTTTTAACTTTAATACATTCTAACTAAAAATGGAAAAAAAAGATTAATTTACTTTAAAATAAAAAAAATATATTATAGTTTTTTTATTTTCTGTCCAAATTCTCATCAATTTTCTGGTCATTTAGCACTTTTCATTGAAAAAATATCTCATACTTAATTACAGATAATTATCTAACTTTCAGTTTATTATATCATAGTTATAAGCTTATTATTTTTGTTAAAAAAAGAAAAAAAATTATTAGTATTTTTTATAATACTTTTTGTATAGTTTTTAAATATTTAATTTTTGTTTAAAATATCAAATTAATATAATTTAATTTAACTTTAAAAATTAGTCAAATTAACTTTTAAAAAACGTAATATAATAATTAAAAATAGACGAATGAAGTATTCCGTTATTTCGTAAATCTTATTCACTCTAAGGTAATACGAGCAAATGATTTCATAAAAGAAAATAATCCTATAAAATTTATTTATCGATTTTCTAGGCGTGTTATTACTAAGTGAATATTTTTCCATTAATTTGATTTCTTAATTATTTTTAATATTTATGATTTTGAGAAATATAATTACATGAAATGTGGACCATTTTTGCACAATTATTGGAATAAAATAGTGAAGTGGTCCCTCAAATTTATTCTTTTTTGTCATTTAGGTACCCTAAAATGTTCTGAATTGTCACATTTATGTCTCTTATTTTGGGAAAATATTATGTGTTCATTTGTAATTGTAAATAAATTATTGGTTGGCATATTTCCATATGGTTGGCCTTGAGATCATCTTAATCTAAGCACATTATTCTCATTTTGATTTCTATTATTGACCTTTTTTTCTTTTGGCATGCTATTTTTGAAAGAAAAAAAATATTTATTCGTATACGGTGTTTATATAAAATTAAATAATATAAGTTTCAAAGTTGATGTAAGAATATATTGGATCTGTCTGAAAAAGTTTTACTTGAAAAGTAGAAAAGGTAAATAAGTTATTTATTATGAGGTGTTGAATATTTTAATGGTATGATGTCTTTTGAAAAAAATCAACGGATTCAATATAAATCGAACAATATTACATCATGTTAAGAGTGTCGTTGAATATGTTTATTCCGTCAATTTATTAGAGATATTAATTTGGTGTAAGCAAGGGATGGTGTAGAGCCATGTTAATTTTCTTGTCTATATTTGAGTCTGATTACTATCTTTACACGTAACTTAGAGATTTATATACGAAAAGAAGCATGTGGGCTTGGTAATCATAAATACTCGACTAATTTCGGGTGATACACAACTAATCTCCAAATTAGCATATGAATGGGAATAAATCATGCAAAATTTAGTTTAAGGGGGAAATTGTTGTGCATACTCGTAGAATGTTAGAGAAGAAAAAGAGGATACATAATCATGTAGGATTCAGCCAAAATGATAATGTGATATCATGTTAAGAGTTCTATCGTACCGATTTAGCTCAACAAATACATGTAACTACTTTCTTATTGCAAACTATATATTAGAAGAGAAAACAATTACTTCATTTATTTTTTATTATTTCTTCTAATGACATGATTAATGTATAATTGAAGTTTGAAAAATATTGATCACAATCATAAGACAAAACATGTTGACCTATCCCATCATACTTGCACATTGAAGAAGGAACTAATATTATTTTTTTTTAAAATAAATAAATAAAAGGAACTAATAATGTCAAAGTTATATGCATTTGCCTAGGAATCTTTTTATTTTATTTTAAAAAATTATTTTATTTTTTCTGTTTTTTTTTTCAAGTAGTCCAAAATAAAATTCATCATGGGACATAATATGTCATAATATATCAAACTTGTGAAGAAATTGAAGGGAGAGACTCCATTATCACCACTTGTATGATGTTTATCTTTTAGCTAAGAAGAAAAATATATGTAATATTTGAACATATGTTGCTCAATCTTACGTAGAAAATATTAAATTATCGTTTAACACTTATTTAATTTACAAAATTCTAAATAATGGTCGAATGTTTCCTTACAAAATTTTCATATTGGGGTCTAAAAGGTTCATAATTTGTGAGAGAGAAAAAAAAAAGTCATTTACTAAACAACTATCATGTTATAAAGGAATAATCGATGAAACTTTTTGTTTTATTTATTGTCTTTCGAGACCTAAAAATAGAATTAATCCGATCCCAAAGCAAGTACCGGGTGTCAAATCAAAAGAAAAAAAAAAACCTCCATAAAATATGTGATCTTGTAACAACCCAAATTAGTTATTAATATGTATAAAATTGGCCTAATGATGTAAAATGATATAAAAATTTCTTTTATATACAATAGACAATGTATATAACTCAAAACTCCAAAAATATAATATAAGATTAAGCTCAAATTAGCCCATTAGTGAAATTAGTTGCAAGATCACAAACCTTCTCATGAGACTAGGTAGGCATGAAGAAAAGTGAGTAGTTGGTCACCTCGACTAATTTCATGAAATACCATCCATCTCCCACCAGCACAAGTACCAAACGATTCTACGGGTAGTGCTTGCACATTT
Organism: Solanum sitiens; assembly: GCA_016801875.1. Classification (NCBI taxonomy): domain Eukaryota; kingdom Viridiplantae; phylum Streptophyta; class Magnoliopsida; order Solanales; family Solanaceae; genus Solanum; species Solanum sitiens. Next base: position 452,106 of record JABWTJ010000563.1, read on the forward strand.
ATTGTCTTTCAAGACCTAAAAAGATGAATGTGCAAGCAATATGGACTGCAATGATAAGAACAACAAGTGATGAGAATAATACATGTTACATATGAAAGAAAGAGGAACAGTTCCATGTTACAATCACCAACCATGGTGTAAAAAATGTATGACAAGGGTATGCCTAGCTCGAATCAAACAATTCGCCGCTGCACTGCAAAATTGATCAAAGTTGTTCATAGATGAATGAGAGGGGAGAGGGGAGAGGGGAGAGGGGAGAGGAAAAACCTAGCTTCACTACAAAGGTAATGGTGTGTGTAATGATAATATGTTGAAGCAAAGCTCTTGTTGATATCCTTGGATTTGTGAAGACGTTTTCTGCTTTGAGCGTTTTCTGATACGCGACTTGCTGATATACTTCTCTGGCATCTGTGCTTGACTAACAGCTCTTAATCTTCCATTTTGTGCAACAGCATAAGGGAAGCTAATTGAGCCTGGAGTTTGTTGCTCCTTTGGAAATTCATGGACATTCGATGGAGCGTTGGACAATGGAGATGACGGTTTAGGACTCAGTTTTCCCTTCCAAGCCGTAAATGTATGCTGTAGCTTAGGTGGCACCTGCAAGCCAAAAGAAAATTGTAATCAAGTTAAAAGATTTCCGAAGTACCTGGATGTTGTTTTTTCTATAGTTGCAAAGCTATGTTACTCGGACTCTCAAATATGTCGTTTGGTGCCATATCAGATCCTCCGAAAGTAGTGTACTTTGGAGGATCTGACACGGCTGCTACAGCATTTTCAATGAGTCCTTATATAAGACGAATATTGTCTGATATCCCTTAAAGCATCTATCTTTTTCCAGACATTGTTACTCAAGTTTCTCAAATAACTCTGTTCATAACTTCATATTGCAGCATGTTCGATATAAGTTTTTTGATAAGCTAGTATCATGTATTGTGATATGGTGAGCGATGCTTATGATAATTCGCTGCTGTATACGAAAGCTGCTCCTCAGATGATTAACATTTTTAGATTCATTTTAGGAAAACTAATTCTAACTATAATATAACCTCTATAAACGAAGCTTCGCAAACCAAACTTTAAGTAAATTTTCAAACTTACAGTGGGAACCAGGGTACAGGCAGCAAATGACAAAGAGGATGCTCCAAACGGAGCCTTTCCAGATCTGTTATCCTTCTTGTCACTTTTAGCTGAGCTTTGATTATCAGCAGATCCAAAACTTGATGCAGTAACCTCCTCTTCGTCTTCGTCTTCGTCTTCCTCGTCCTCGTCTTCCTTCTTTTCCGCCCAAGTTTTCTCAAGTTCATCTGTTGATTCAGAAGGTATAATATCATCTTCTTCTTGGGTTCCCATTGCAACTTTCTTTTCCTCCTCTTCTTGCATTCTTTTTAATTCATCATCCATGTCTTCCAACGCTTCCTTTAGAGACAATTCTGCTTCTGCTAATTCTAACTCTTTTTTCAACAGCTCTATCTTCATCTCACCTGCTTTCTTCTTCTCTTCAGTCCATTTCTCAAGTTTGTCAAACATCGGTTTGCATGCATTTTCCACTGAGGTAACAAACCGCTTCCACACACTATCTGCTTTGACAGTCCCACCTCGTCCATAAAACTCGTCAAATCCCAGGGGAAGGAATTCAACTTTATCAGGATCGACATCTTCACCCTCTTTTACAGGAGGTTGCCAAAACAACCGTAACCCATGTTCCTCATCTTCCACATAGTTGATAACCCTTCCAGTCGGAGTGTGCAGGATGACAGGATCTTCAGTATAGACGAGTTTAGAAGGATCTTCAGGATCAGGCTCAGGTTCCTTGTTAAGTAAAATAAACTCCGGCTTTTCATCTAATAAAGGGGAATAAAAGGTAAATCAAATTAAAGGGCTTCAGAAGAGAGACTATTTATCAGGTCGTTTTAAACAATATGAACAGAAAAATAAGCGCTGAGAAGTACTAACTGCAGGTATATCTACTTTATGATACTCAATAACCATAGCAGTGGGGAATTAAGTTGGTTGAAAAGACAAATCAAACTTGAAATGATGTATAGTAGTAATAGTTTTTAATTCGAATTGTTGGAAGTGAAAACTTATTATTTTTAAGGCAAGTGTCAAAGTGTTTAGGTGAAGGAATATGAAGGCATAATACATAAACAAACACTCAAACTTGGCCTCAGTTGGCAAGTAAGCACTCCAAATTTGAGAGTGCACAACTAAACACCTCAACTTGGTCTCATCGGGCAACTAAACACTCCAACTCGTCCCCACCGTGTCTCGTGGACACCGAATGCTGACGTGACGCATAAATTTTGGAGATGTCCAGATGATCATTTTGTAAGTTTGGAGTGTTCAATTGACACAGTGGAGACAAGTTGAAGGTCAAGATGTGTATACTCGAAATTGGAGGGATTTCTTGCCAGTCAAGGCCAATTTTGAGTGTCGGTATATGTATTATGCCTAACTAATATGAAATAGATGGAATAAGAGTCTTATGAAAGCCAGATAAACAATATAATAAATTACATGTTTTAGTAGCAGACATTTGAGTTTCTTAAATTCTTTCATAGGAAACCAAACACATTCTCTTTTAGCTAAATTCTTTCCAATAGAATCCCCGATCAAGCATTCTCACACAGCCTTTGTGCACTGTGAAGTACACGTGTTTCTTGTAACATAGATAATGATAACCTGTGACACACTAATATCAACAGGTAGAAAGCCTTAAACTACAGCTGTTCATAGATGTTTCTCAATGATGTTGACAGCAGAAGGTTGACTGTTTAGAAGCGATGAAATCTGCGGCAGAAGTTAGCCGTGACCATCCCTGATAGATGATATAGAATGACTAAAAGAATCATACCTTTGGACCACCAGTGTTCAAGCTCTGCAGGCATAGGTAATCGTAAAGGAGCTTTGTAAAATGAGTTCAACCACATTTCTCTCTCTTCATCCACATCATGTGTATATGCTTTCCAATAATCAGGAACCTGCGTAACAAGTGACTCAGTTTACTTTCCTTACAGTTTTCTGAAACTGTTAAGTTTGGTTGTCTTTATAACAAAACAGATAATAAACAGACTGAAGTTTGATTTCAACTCACTTCATAAAACTGGTTGATGAAACCTGGTGCCATCCACACATCATCTTCTTCATATAAATATGGATGTTGAGGATCACTATAGGGGCCTCTCTCTTCTCTCACCACTGCCAGGGAACAGGAAAAGTAGGTTTAGAAAAGTTATTAGCCCTTGAACCAACTCAACAATTTTATGAACAATGATAATAGTAGGGAAGTCGATGAGAGTGTAACTAATCATGGGTGGAAGCACATAAATCAGATAAATAAGAGAACACTACATACTTCCATCAGGCTTGTTAATAAACATCCGAGCCTTAGCAGCTGCAACTTCTGCTATACCTGCATGCATCTGAAATAAATGCTGTAAATATTTCATAAGCTTCAGCTAAAAACCTAAGCAGCATATGCTTAGTCTTCAAAATACCGCTGAAATTTCTGCATCACATCCATAAGTATCCTCGCCTACATGTTCTCCAAAATAAAAACGACCCTGCACCACAATATGAGAACGTTAACTTGATCTCTATCATCGGGCCTAGATCCTCATAGCCACTACAGATGTAAGTGCATCAAAATCTAGAATTGAAACCAGAAATGATAAGTGTATGAGAACACAGTCAGAATGTGACTCCTCTTTCCATAGCTTTGAGCTCATATTGCCATGGTCAGCTTAAAGCTATTGCTTCTATTTAATTTTAGAAGTAGTTATTGAAACAAATTACAAGAAAAGAGTCATTTTCTGCAACTAGCTTTTGTCATAAATCTTGCTGCTAATGAGTTCTTGGGAGCTTAAATTTTATGTATTTTCAATTCAATGTGTGAGGGCTATAAGCTCATTGAATTGTTAGTGGTAAAGCTTTTATGAATTGTTTGACCTTTCCTATAATGTGAGGACTATAAGCTGATTGTATTGTTAGTGGTAAAGCTTTTATGAGATTTTGATGTTTCCCGCACAACCAAATCCAAGGGGAGTAGGTTCTCCCAGAACATCCCTTATCAGTATATGGATGGTTATCTCTCGAACACAGGTTGTCGACGATTACGATCATTTAAAGGCATTTTTCCATTAGCTGGAGTGGGAATCAGGTTTCTAGAGTTCTTTTTCTTCATATTCAGCAACCTATACTAATAAACTGTTCGGAAGATATCCCATATACAACCTTATATAAACCGAGAGAGAGAGAGAGAGAGAACCCAGGTTTAGCTTAAATACTGTCTTCTTCACCAGTTTTCCCCCCTGTTTTCTTGAAAGTTTTTCTTTGATTTTTCTCGACCATTATGAGACAGACCTAACTTCCACCAGTTGGGCAAAGGATGGACAAATTTTGCAGTAAGAACTACAGATAAGTTCATTGTCTCATATCTTGTTTAAATTACAAGGTTTTCTGTTCTTAAGAGTAAAATATATTCTTCTCATGTCAAAATCATATGCCATGATCTTCCTAAAGGTTGCAGATTATCTAGTGAGAATGAGAGTCTTGAGCAATTTGCTAAAGTTTCATATTGAATAAATGAATTTCTGATCTCAAACACGAGAATGAAAGTTTGACAGGAACTTACATAAATTGTGCGTTCATTAACTTCATATAAACCGCAACCATGCATTCTTCCATGCTTCCATTGGCCAGCATAGCGATATCGCCCCTTCTCCCTAACAGAAGAACATGATAAGATAACCAAGTTTTACATGTTAGTTTGCGTCCTTGAGTTACAATCACCAGTTATACCTTTTTATACATAGTAGAGATAACAGGTAGATTAGAAAGAGAACAAGGATAGATTAATCCATCACTCAAATTAAAAGAATTCTACATGTTACAGAGTTTGACTAAGAAAAAACGATAATCAAAAAGACTTTGCTGGAATTAAAGGGGAAAACATCTATAGTTCAATGACAAAGAAATATCAAAAGTCAAGTCATGCATGAGACACGGTATCAGTTGCAACTAACATAGACTGGCCTTCAGATAAATAACGCAAACAGACGAGATTTCCACGCCCATCAATTCTCAGTTTGCACGTAAGACTTACGGTTTCTTGCCGAATTGTCTGATCCATTCATCATTCTCATAGAAAGGAATTTCATAACTTCCACTTGTTAGCTCCAGAGTATCTTCAATATCCTTCTCCAGCCATTCTCTGTCTTCTGGGGACATGAAGTCTCTCTTTATGATCTTTCCTTCAGCTCTCATCTTGGCTTCAAGTCTGAGAAACAATTACACTACTTAATACGAAAGCTAGGACATCAAAGCAAAAAATATGTATGGGCAACATTTTGGAGCGTAAACATACTTGGATCCTGGGATGGGTTCTATGTGGGGTATCTCGACCTCAACAACTCCATGACCTTCCATGTTGTTTTGAAGCCATTCACCTTCATACCTGTGAGAAGCAAAAAGAAATAACAAATGATGTGATGCAGACGTCAAGTTAAAGAAGACCTGACAAACAACGTAATATAAATTAAACACACCAAGCAAATGGTGAAGTGACAACTAGTAAAAGTAATACTGACAAACCTGACCAGCCCTTGCTCAGCGACATAAACACCTTTTCCATGTGCCAAGTCATCCCAAACAGTGCCTTCATACCTTCAAACATAAATGTCATCCTTTTACTGATAACATCATCTAAAACCAAGAAGAAAAAGGAAGAAAAGCTAAACTGTGACCAAATGGTAGCAATTAATTGTCACATTAACATTGCTTAACATTAATAAAGCATATATTTATTGGAGTTTGGAGTAGTTAGACATAAGACAACATTAATTTGACAAGCGATCCCAAGACAGGGAAGCAAAACCTAACAAAGACATTGTATTCCCAAACAAAAGTGAAACTGCGATCATGGCTATAAAATAGAACCTAGTTTATACAGGATGCCAACACGAATAGGCAAACAATTCCAAATATCAATAAGGTAATGCAGGCATGTAAGAGGCATGTAAGCATGTAGTACATATAAAACACAAAGTTGAAGGCTAACAAGGATGCAACGAGATACATACTTTCAAAAGAATGAAGTAAAAGGACATCTTTCATGCTTCTCATTATTGCGAAGTTGGAAGGTCAAAATCACAAAACATCAACCTTAGAAAGAATATGGATGGACCAAAGTTTGGAAACGGTCCATGAGACCTACCTTGATTATCTATGAAAAAAGAGCATAAAATTTTTTGAGGAAGTGATATAAATGACAATGAAATACACACTTTGGAAAACAATGATGTAAACAAATACACCAAGTGATAAATCTAAAGTTAGAATTAACTCAAATTAATATCCTCAGCCAAAAGAATAAAAAAAAAAAATCCAACACTAGAGATAATCCAAGAAAAAAAATGATATTAATCTGACTATCTGATACCTAACATCTTATGAACACATAGCCACAAATGGGATCCTCCAAAATTATGCACTCTTTTAACCCAACCAGTAAAAGGATTCTGATTGTGTCAGCAAAGAATGAACAGGGCTGTAAATTGCAGATGTGTAAATCATAATTATTGAACATGTCCAAAAATATACTCCCTCAAGTCCAAAATAAGTGAATTTCTAACACTTTTTCTTTGGTCCAAAATAAATAAACTTTACAAAGTCCATAGAGGTTATTAATTATTTTTTCTAGTTACTCCTCTCTAGTGGGGTTTTCAAATCCCTACTTATAAGAAAAGTTTGGGTGAAGTAAAAGGGTAATTTTCAAAAAACTTTGACTAGTGTAATTAATTAACTTTCTTAAGGGGTGTACCACATCCCAAAAAATCACTACTTTTGGACCGGAGGGAGTAATAATCAGAAATCGCCTACTTTGATATGAGAAGTGTTCTACAGTTTAAGATACTTCCTACAAGTAGCCACCAGAAGTTTTTTTTCTGTTCCAATCAAATTTACCATTTACTTCTTTTAATTAGACACCAAGTTATATTCCAATTGTTCATTTAGGAGTCAGGCTTCATTATGAAGACCTATTCTAGTTTAAACCATATTCCAAAGCTTCACATCTTTAACACCCTATAAATGAGAGCTTCACCAAAAGAAAACACAACCTTTAACAAAAAGTACCCAGCTTCCCCGCTGTTATTTCGATTTCCTATTTATTCCATTACCAAACTTGGGAAATGGATGACATGTATCCACTTTTACTTGGACTCCTCTAATCCTTCCTCTCTATCCTAACATAGCATTTGATAGAAAGTATAAACATTTCCATTATCATAGGAACAGAGAACTTTTAACATATTAGGATTAGTACTCAGGTTTCTTTAGCTGAGGAAATAAAAATCTCCAAATTCCAACTACAAGCTCTGCTTACTGTGAAAAATCTCCTCCATCTCATTCACATCCAATTTCTCTATTCAAGAATTTACTTTCACCAAATTTGTGGAGTGAAATTGGAAGACAATTAACTAGACACTACATTAGAGTATGGAAATGACTAAACCTAAACTATATAGGAGCAGTGGTAGTCAATGTCACTTGAAAAGAACTCCTCCATATTAACACAGAGAATACAAGCACACAATCTACTATTCAGTTCTGCAATGCATATGATTATGAATAGTAACACTAGCAGCTAAAACCACATACAACAAAAACAACATACACAGTATAATCCCACAAGTGGGGTCTAGGGAGGGTAGCGTGTACGCATACCTTACCCCTAGAGACGATGTCTCTGAGAGACCCTCAACTCCAGGAGTAGCTAAAACAACATAGCCGATTATATTCATATTCAAAGTTCACCATTCTTGTAAGGGGAAAAAAACAATATTTACCTCAATTATAAAGCAAATACAAAACCCATTAAGCAAAAGGTGGGGAAAAAAGAGCAAGACTTATGAGCTACCACCAGTAAAAATGTAGATAACCCATTTCAAGAACTCCTCCACAATAGCACAAAGAATACAAGTACATAATCCCCTATTCAGCTCCAATACCTATAATTTTATGAAAGGAACACTAACATTTAAAACCATATAGCCAATTATATTTATATCCAAAGTTCACCATTCTTGTAGGGGAAAAAAACAATCTTTAGTAAAGCAAATACAAAACCCATTATTAAGCAAAGGCCGAAAAATAAAAAAAGAAAGATCAGCAAAACTGTAGCTAACCCATTTAAAGAACTTCTCTACATTAGCACAATGAATACAAACACACAATCCACTATTCAGCTTCAATGCCTATGATTATAAAAAGTAACACTAACAGCTAAAATCATTCAGCCAATTATAGTCATATTCAAAGTTCACCATTCTTAGAGGAAAAAAAACAATCTTTACCTCAATCGTAAAGCAAATACAAACCAATAAAGCAAAAGTGAAACAATTGAAAAGATCACCAGTTACCACCAGCAAATATGTAACTAACCCTTTTTAAGAACTCCTCTACATTAGCAGACTATCCATTGTTCAGCTCCAATGCCTACGACTAGCAGCTAAAACCATATAATACAACAATGTAATCCCACAAGTGTGTTTTGGGGAGGATAGACTCTACAATAGCCTTACCACTCTCAACTCAAGGAGCAGCTAAAACCATATAACCAATCATATTCATATTCAAAGTTCACCATTCTAGTAAGTAAAAAAACAATCTTTACCTCAATTATAAAGCAAAGGCAAACAAAATCGAAACCACAGAGCAAAAGACTTACGTGCTACCATCAACAAAAATGAAGCTAACCCATTTCAAGAACTCCTCAATCCTATCAAGCTCTTCAATCACAGATTTGGGATTGGAAATATCATAATTATTATCCGGTATCACAGGATACGGCTTCCTATACGGTACATAAAACGGGGCAATTGGTGGGTCTCGACCCGCTTTAGTCTCTTCTGCAATAATATCATCTTCCTCTTCATCAACCCAATTCGGGTCCCAACCGGGTTTCGTCATCTCAATCGGAGCATCTCCCCATAGCTCTTTCAAATCCTCTTCCCTCCAATTCTCCGGGTCATTAGGAAAATCAAACAAGTCTTCATGATAAGTATACCCTTTTTCTTCCTCATCTAATTCCCTCTTCCTGCTTTTCGAATTGAGGATTCTCATAAAACGCTTCACATTTGCTTCTGGAGTAACATTTTCTTCGTCGTCTATGTCCGGTTCACCCGGACGAGTAATTGGTCGAAACCCCTCTTCGGTTTCCGACTCAGAGTCAGAAGACTCGTCCGATTCAGAAGGCGAAGAAGGTTCTTCTTCAATTTCTTCTTCTTCTTCTTCCTCTTCTTCATCTTCTTCTTCTTCTTTGTCGGATTCCTCTTCTGGGTTTAGCTCATTTTCTGAACTGTTTGAGTTAACTTCTTTTGGGTCCGCCATTGGAGAGTAGAGAGTAGAGAGTAGTAAGACTGAAGAAGATGAAGATAAGGAGTGAGAATTTTTTTAGCTTCCGATAGTTTATATATATGCAAGAAATCGTTGTACGTATGGGATTATGTATTGTACAACAAAGGCTGCAGGCCAGAATTGATGGGCTAAGCCATTTTCTTGGACCATAGGAGGGTTGAAAACATCGTTAAATTTAATGCTAAAATTAATTTTAATTAGAATTATTGGCGGTTTTAAAATATTTTTTTAATTAATTAATTGAATTCAAATATATTTTTTAATTTGTAATGTGATGAAATATATTTCTAAATTGTTATCAAGTTTAGAGGGTGTTTTTAATACGTCTTTTGGTTTTTTATTAAGTGTTTCATATTTTTACTAGAATTTTGGACTACTTGATGTGTCATGTTGTATATAAGAGGAGTGTATCTAAATTTAATTAGTCAGATAAAAGGATGTTTTAGGACCGTCAATAGTTTGAGATAAAATTAATAACTTACGTTAATTTATTTAAAGGTGTTCCAAAAACATTTCTAGAAAATTTAAAATAATAATTAAAAAAAAGTCGTAGAATTAAAGATTGAATCTTTGTTGAATCTTGATTAATAAATGCAATTCATAAAGTTATTTGCATTTTTACTTTTTTTAAGCAATAAGTATGTTTTTTTTTTTTTTTAATAGAATAACATATGCACATTATAGCTAGTTTGGTGTTTTTATCTTTGAATAATCTTCAATGGTATGTTGAAGTAAAGGATCATATCATACTAAACTAAAAAGGGGTCATCTATCTTCTTGGAATTGGGTGTAAGTCTTCAATTTTGGTACGAATTTAGAGGGGTTTGGAGTCAAAAGAGTAATTTTTTTTCAAAAATTTAAATAGCATATTAAATTTATTTTTAATAAAAAAGGTGAAATCGCTCCTAACAGAGCTTCTGATAAAATTGACGTGATTATTCTATTAAAAATAAAATTGAAATCGTTACTTTAACGACATTTTTATCAAAATTTTTATAATTTTTAAAAAAATTGAAATCGTTGCTCCTACAAAAATAATAATTGTTTGGTTAATAACATTGGTCTGCTTTCTAATATCTAAAAATTCTTTTTAATAACTTTAAATAATGTTCAAGTAAAAATTGGTCTACTTTCTAATTATATTATCGGTGGTTAATTATATACTAATATTGATTGCTTCGTGTGGCAGTGTGATTTTATATTTTGCTAAGAATTGATTGGGTATTTGAGTTTTACTTTGTCATTTTTAATATTTAACCACACAAACTATTATTTTTTTAACCAATGTAATTAACCACGTGATTTTTTATTTTTTTTGAAGAAATCAATTTTTTTTTTAAAAAGAAATTGATAAAATCGTTGTTGTGGCAGCGATTTCAACTTTTGATAAAAACAAATTTTTATTGATGAAAACGTTGTGGGAGCAACGATTTTAATTTTAAAAAAAAAAACAAGTTTGATAAAATCGATGTTGGACAGCGATTTTAATTGAAACTTTTTTTAACATAGTCGACGGGGTTATTCATGTGCGGAGGATATCACTCCTTCAGGAGCAATCTTTCCGTTTAGGTTTTTTTAAAAAAAAGGTATGATATTTATGTTTTTTGAAGAAAAAAAATGACCCTTTTGACTCCGAACTCGAATATAGAGATTGAATTTTCTTTTACAAGTCAAAAAATAGGACTCATAACAGAAACTTATGATTGCAAATTATGTTAACAATAAATCAAACGATACATACATAAAACTATACTAAAAGAAATATAATATTGTTATATATTTGGCCAATTAGCCTGTAAATTTAAAAGGGATAATTTGAAAAATATAAAATAAAGTAATTAGTTCACAACAAATGTAGTCATGTTTTGTTTACATAAAAAAACAGCCAAAAGTCACAGGAAGTATAAATTGTCTATACGATATAACTTGCCAAAAGTCATCGAAAGTATAAACTAACTTTACTATACAAGAGATATACATTGAATATACATTACAATACAATGTATATAGCTTATACCTGAAGTATACATTGATTATTCAATCTCGATCAACTCGAAATTATCTTTAAACAATTTTAAATTTTAGATATGAAATCATCACAATGTTTTAAGTTTTTCATATATAATTTGCTCGAAATGTCTCACGTTTACGATATCTCAAATTTAAAAAATGAAAGAGATGATAGGGTGAAGAAACCACAACAATAAACATATAATCTTATAGTATCATTGACGAGTAATTCTAATTAAGAAATGTTTTTTTTTTTTTGAGAGAGAATAGTATTTTTTAAATTACATTGCATTGGGGTATGGTCATATGGACACGTAAATTTGAGTTTTATGACCTATTTATGGAGTTTTTCCTTTTATTTTTGAAATTTATGTAAGTTTTCCATTTTTAAACGATGGCTAAACTTTGAATCCATTCCAAAAGTGGCAAGCCCGGCCCACTCAATTTTTACACAAACAAAGACATTAGCTTGATGAGCCCATTAGTTGATGAACATGCACTCCCGGCCCATTGGAAAAACAAGAATATAGCAATTAGCAAGGAGGAAATTTTACAAAGAAGCAAGATATTCTTTTGGGGGACTTTCACATAAAGTCACTCAAAAAATAACTTAATTACTCTCAATAGCTATAGTTTGATAATTACAATTCATAGCTACGTGTTATAGAGAGGAGAGAGATGAACGAGAGAGGACAGAGACTGGGAGAGAAGCGAATTGTATATGTATATTGGTTAGATAATTATATATTAAACATATGCATTTGTATATATGGCAAGAAAGATTGAGAGAGGGAGGAGATATGCGAGTGAGATTGGGATAGGTAGGAGAGAGGCGAGCGAGATCGGGAGAGAGGCGAGTGATAGAGGGTAGAGAGTGGGAGAGAGATGAATTGTATATGTATATAGGTTAGATAATTGTATATTATGCACTTGTATATATGAAAAAGCGAGATTAAACGAGAGAGGAGAGAAACGAGCGATATTGGGAGAGGGAGGAGAAAGGCGAGCAAGAGAGGGAAAAGAGTGGGAGAGAGGTGAATTGTATATGTATATCGGTAAATAATTATATATTATACATATGTATTTGTATATTCTGGCAAATAATACATATACAAACGTGACTAATTATACAAACTCAAAGTCAGCCCACATAATTAATGTATAATGTTAGTCGTGAGTGGTAATTATAGCAAACTATAGCTATAATGAGTAATTAAGTAGTATAAGTTTGCTTAACCGCGTAATTTTCCATTTTTTTTTGTTGCAAAAACTAACCATACTTCTTTTCAAAATGTACTTTTTTGTTGTAAGTTTGATATACCATATGCACATGCATACAATATCAACATATATACGTATGGATACATTAAATATACAAATATACATACCCTTATAGCGTCCATACAATATATGCGTATATACAAAAATTATGTCTACAATTTAAAGATACATGTATTAACGTGTGTGTATATATATATATATATATATATATTATAAAACTGTAAACTATAGTTATATTTTGTAATCATTTAAAATAGCTTTATATATTATGAACTTGATGAACTGTGACAAATAATTAATAACTTTAATTTTTTTTTTAAAGTTATTATAAAATGAAAACAAAACTCCTTTAATTATTTAATTAATAACCATATCACCTAAAATGAAACTCCTCTAATTTTTTAAGTAATAACCATATCACACTAGAAAGAGGAGAAGGAGGAAAAAAAATGCAGAAAAAAGGCTAAATATTAATTAATCCGTAAAAAGGATAGTCTGGTACACAAAGCAATTGATATTTATACATGATTTAGGAAAGGGTCTCATGTAATGTATACGAATTTATACCATAATACAATATAAATATTAGTGATTGTTTTAACAGCTCAAATTCGTGACCTATTGATTACATAAAGACAACTTTATCGTAGCTGATACTAATTAATCGTTGAAATATATATAAGTAATAATCTCTCATAATTAAGGGTGATTATGGTGTTGAGTGTAGATGTAATCCAAGTGAGCTTCTTCAAGAACTCTTCTCTTAATGCATTCTTGATCATTTTCATCCTCACATGAATATTCCTCTAGTCCCATCAAACTCTACACAAAATTGCAAAAAAAAAAAAAAATTAAAAAAAATAACACAATAAATATATAATGATACTAAAAATTATGAAAGTACAAATAATTAGAAGAAGAAAATTACATTTAAATTAGTACTTCCCATCTTCTCAATTGAGTCTCCATCACTTGATTTTTTAGCAAGTTTTACTTCCTCTTCCACTACAATCATTCAAAACTTTTGATTAATTTACTCATCAACCAAGCTTAATAAATACAATATAATATAATTTCCTAAATGAGAATGAGTGCATTTACCTTAGACTATTTTCTTTTTATGATGGTGTTTAAGTTAATTTATGCGGACCTCGTAAATTAATTTATGTTACAAATAACGTTTATTAATCACTTTCAAGTCATGTGTTTAATTTTATTTTATTTTTAAAAAAGAGAAACTTCTACTTGGAATTTCACACTAGATTTCAATGATGATTATATATGGGCAACCAGTTTTCTAAATTACAAATCAAACAACATAATAATTTTATATATTTATAATTCGCCTCTTAACCAACTACTAAACATGATATTACTTATGCAGGATTTAATATCTGCATAACTCACCTTAAAATCAAATCAGCAACTAAAACACCCTTAATTAATTCATCTAGTATGTACTATATATGTCTCATCAATACAAATACTGAATAACTCTAAACATCGAAACTTAATTAGATAGCCAACCAAAAAAAAACATATAATTATGAAAAATATTTATATAATTACCTTGCAAGTTGTTAACTAAAAAACGACTAGATGCTTGTGAAGAAATGATCATGGAAATAAGAAGAAGTAGCAGAAAATATACATTTTGCTTCATCATATTTTTGGTTCTAATAATTTGTGTGAGAAAAAAAAAACTTTGTTGAGTTTTTTGCTGGTTGTGTTATGGAGAAGTATGTCAAGTACATATATAAATATACACATACAAAAAAAAAAGTGGATTAATATTCCCATGGTTTTGTAGACATAGAAATACCATAATTATTTAGTGGGACCCAAGAACATTTTTTTTTTATGTGTATATATAAAAAAAAAGTTGTAGCTACTTGGTCATGTGACAACCATGCTAAGTGTGAATTTTTAATTTATTGATATGAATATTTGATTTTCTATTTATGTTTAAGAATCAATCTTAATCTATTGTGAAATATAAGAGATTATTTTTGTTATTTTTCAATACACATTGAGAGAAAAACTAACATCTCATTATTTTGGGGGAAAAGTAGAGTGGGATGTCAATTTAAAGGTTTTTAGATGTACTAATACTTTATTTTTAATGTCGTCATTTAGGAAGTCATAATTATTGCGAGTAAAAATATAAAGTATATATAGTCTTTTATTTAATTACGTAGACAATTGACTGTGATCTTTTTCGACCTATTGATTATTGAGCGTAAGTGAGCAACTAGAGGAAGACAACACGGGGTAAAGCGAAGGGTAGAGCTTCAAGTGACTCGTTGAAATTATCTAAACATAAAGAAAAAAAATTATTCGAAAATTCTCTTCTTATTGTCAAGTGACTTCGTGGGCGAGGTGAAATGAGATTGGTTGACAAGATCAAGAAGTCAACCTCTTAGACATGCAAACAACTGTTTCCCATTACAAACACTTGTTTAATATTTTGTTCTTGTTTTAGTAACTTTTAACTTTCACTATCTATAGACAAGTTCCATAAAATTTGATGTCCTTTTTAGCCTATGAATGAAAAGACTAGAAATGAAAGTATTAAAAAAAATATAAAAAATAATAAAATTATTTAGAAGTTTATAAATTCTGAACTTACTCTCAAATTTAGATTTATTGGATTTAATTTCTAATATAAATACTAATTTTAAATAAAAAATTATTGAATTCGTCTGATTACAATATTCCTAATATCATAACTCTGCTCTTGATCTAAATTAGCAAGAGTCTTCTTTTTTCTTACTTGGTGTTCAATACTTGTATTATGATATTGCTGGATATGGATTCACGAGATATGCACACTCTCTAACATAAACAACTTCATATGTAAGATCTCTAATGAATGATTTAGATTTTTTTTTTAAAAAAATATTTATCACTCTATCACGACTTTTATAATAACTCATGCAAGCACCAAGTTACATTGCTTCCCACATGTAAGCAACCAATTAAAGTGGTGGGAATTCCACCTTCATACATGACAATATCTATTTTAAGGAATTGTTTGGTTGCAATTGTGAGTGCTTTCTTACAAGACACTCACATGATCATCCCATTATTACTTAATTTATTGCAATAAAAGAGTATTGACATGATCCACTCTCTTAGGAAACATTAATAATGTTGGTGTTTTATTTTGTAAGAATTTTTAAAGAAAAAAAATATTTTAGAGTTGAGAAGAAAAAACATGTAGCTTATTTAATTATTAATTAAGAAGGGTGATTTTTTTTAAAAAAAATAGAATCTCTTAGCACTAGTTGATGGATTACATTGTTGGTAAAAATGTGCTTAATATAGTGTGATATTATTCATTTTAGATTAAGCTTACACATTTTTTTCTTCAAAAATGCTTGTACTATTATGATTCAATCAGTCGAGGAAAAACCTTGATCGTATTCATAAAATAGCCTCCTAATTTATATAGATTTTTTTTCTAACAAATAATTAATTTATTTTAGGGTACAATATATATGTAAATATTATCTACCAAATACACAAAATAAAATTTCCTTTCTTTTCCCAAGTACAAACGTGTTCAGTTTTAATTGATAATTACTGATAAGACTGGAACCAAGACCTACTTTGAATTTCATGTTAAATTACGAACATTTCATCTAAAATTTAAGTTATCAGAGATAGTACACTTCTATTTATATATGCAATGTTATAGTTCTAAAATTATAATAACAATATAAATTCATTACACTATCAAACATAGTGCCACTAAGGGTTTGTGTTCCTTAAAGAAATGGCACTAAAACTTTATGCCATTATTTAGTTTTGTGGTTGTGGTGGCTAAGATCTTTGGCATCAAAGTTGCATATTATAATATTTTGTACTTATTTTATAGTTCAAAGTTGGCAATATGTAATCCATCATAAAAATATAAAATCAAAGTTGTGTATACTTTATAAGATACTCTTGATTCAAATTTTATTCTTGCATGCCACATGTTTATCTAGCATTTTTCAAGTTCAAATTTTTTAACATGAAAATTCATGTTTGATTGACACATAATGGAATAGGCAATAATGATTAGGGGTATTTTATTAGAAGAAATAATTTCACTCCAT
This sequence comes from Solanum sitiens, assembly GCA_016801875.1. Lineage (NCBI taxonomy): Eukaryota > Viridiplantae > Streptophyta > Magnoliopsida > Solanales > Solanaceae > Solanum > Solanum sitiens. The sequence goes on from JABWTJ010000563.1 coordinate 468,917, forward strand.
ATATATGGAAAGATTTTGATAATCCCATGATATGGGATAATGATGAGAATTTAATTTTAAAAATTGATCAAATGCTATGTTTACTTTTTAAATAGTAATTAAGGTCATATCTATGTGAGAATTCTTAACATATTTAAGAGGAAAATGAAATATGAAAAAATTAAAAAGATTATAAAAAAGGGTGGATTCAGAATTTAAAGTGTGATCTTTTAACGATTTTAAAAGTATTTTATTACAAGTGCACAAGGTGAATTGAACTCTCACTGAGAAAGACAACAAAGCTTAAGTAGGTTCTATTTTAGTCGTTACTCAATTTGTATTCAATTGTGATTAATGTAATTGGAGTAAGGAATGGAGAATCAATGGAAAGTCTCCCTTTTCTTCCAACCAAGGAAAATAACGGGACAATCCTAATTGCAAAATAGAGTGATTCCAATACTCAAATGGTCATTCAACTATTCTATTTAATGATTAAGGACGACGTAAGATGATGAAGTCGTCAAACCAACGTTGATTTTGCTATGGAAAAATCGAAAAATTAGGGCTACCAACTACTATTTTGGGTTTAATTGTGGAGAAGATGACATAAATTAATCAAATAACTAATAATAAAAAAAAATGACACGTGCCACGTTTAAACTGGTCCATGACAGTAAAAACACTGCATGACGCGCTTCATGTGCGTGGTAACAAACTACACGAGGGAATGGGTCATTGTCAAAATGACCCATTTACAAAGATATTAAATAGTTATGTGGGGTGATGGGATACTTTGAAAGTTAAGGTGTCTTTATGCAAATACGGGACAACTTTGATGATGTCTTTATATCTTTTCTCCAATTTAAATAGCTACTGAATTTCAAAGAACCTACGCCCAATGCCCTAACCCTAATGTATAACATGGATTATAAATCATATAATTGTTTGTTAATTTGACTTTGATCGTCATTTTATGAAGGTATCAATAAAGGAAAACTTCCATATATAATCACTTATAAAAAATAATTACAACCACTAACTATATATACAAAAAAATTATACTAGTTATGCGTAAAATATCTATATTATGTGTGTGTGATATATACTATCGATTATTATTTTGGTGAACGATTCACCACCTAAAATTCTCATCAATAGAAGCAAAAGGAATAAGTAAAGACATTCCAAAATTATTGGGCTCTACTAATGATTTGAAAAAGGGGAAATCTTTCAAAATGTCAATATTTTAACAAGCTCATTAGCAAACTTTCAATATTTAGTAGAAATGTCAAATTTTACTTTATTATGTATCTTATTTATGTTTTTATTATTTGTTTTTATTTAAAGAATATAATTAGTTAATAACAAAAGGGAGAAAATCAAGGGAGAGAATATTTCAAAAAAAAGGTAAGTATCACTTAATTTTCTCATCAGTTACATTTTCAAAAAAAACTTAAACTTTGTTCTTTTTTTTTTCTCCAGAATTTTTACCTTTTAAAATTGTATTCATTCCAAAAATATATTCTATTTATATTCATTATAGTTTTTTATTAGTTTGTATTCATTCCAAATGTATCTATATAGTTATTTAAGAAATATATTTGTATTCATATTTTTTTCCTCTGTAATTATTTTTTTCTTCAAAAATCTTGTATTTCGTATTCATTTCAATATGTATTTTATTTGTATTTCTATTTATTCTAGTTTTTATTTAGAATTTTTTATAATAATATATAAAATACAACAAAATAGTATGATGAAAAAGTGAGAATGAAATATAAAATTGAAAAGAAATAATTGAATATTTGGTGTAATCATTCTTAAATAAAATACATAACTAGTTGACATACCTTTAGAATAAATACAAATTAGAAAAAAATGTCAAATTCATAAACTATGCAACATAATTTTTGAATGAATACAAATATTAATTGTATACATACGATTTTAAATACAAATTGAGAAAGGATACAAACTTCTGAATTTTTTATAAATATATATATATTAAAAAAAAAGAAACTAATAGGATTTTGTTCTTCATGTAAATAATATACATATCTAGTTAGTATACATTTGGGATGGATTCAATTAGGAACAAATACAAGATTCATAACTATACAACATGAGATTTTGAATGAATACAATTATTAATAGCATACATACTAATTTGAATATTAATTGATAAAGGATACAAAATTCTAAGAAAAAATTATAAATACAAATACATAAAAATTTCATAGCATACAATACAAATCCAACAAAAGTTCATTAATAAAATCTAAAATATCATAGTCATGTAAAATGTATTCATAAATTATTGAATATCTACAAATGTGAAAAAATATAAAGGAATGAATAAAAAATGATACATTAACAAAATTAACAAAAACTGACTCCAAAATACAATAATAAAATAACAACTGAATACAAAATACAAACTAATAAATATTGCACAATATACATAACAAGAAATTTACAAATATATTCAGTACACATTGTTGAACAAATTGTTCTTTAACTTCAACTCAACATGCAAAAATCTAAACATGTAAAAAATATTTAAATACCTCTTCATCAACAATTTGGTCTTCTCCGTCATTTTCTTGTACCCTACGAGTTACATTTTTTAACTGAATTTGATGAAGACTTTGTTCTTGTCGTCTCTCTTTCCTAATTTTAGAAGCAGATTTTACAATATCCGTTATTTCTTGAGTAATACATAGATTAAATGATGGAAAATCACTAGAAACCATTTTACTAAGATGAATTGTGTCTCTTAGAATCATTTATTGAAGAGTGTTTTATAGTTCTAAACGAGAATTATCCTACTTTCACCAATGATTTAAATAACAATAAAATCAAAAAATAAATCTAAATTGATAACGATGAAAATACCTTAATTAGAGGAATTTGTGTGAATTCAGATTTTGAAGATAAAAAAACATTTCGGTAGAAGATAATAAGAAAATTGGGGTTGAAGAGAAGAAGGATTTGAAGGTTGAATAGGAATATGAATAGGAAAATATGGAGAGAGAGAATTTTAAATATGGAGAGAGAGAATTTTATTATTTTTACTTATGGGAAGAGAGAAATATGGGAAAAATTTGCAGATTTTAATTTTTTTAAAATTAAAATAACTTGGAAAAAGTAAACTGTGGATATAAATGGAAATGTAAATAAATTAATTTTAGGAGATAAAATAGGGGTTTAATTAGGATACATATTCTTTTTCAAAATAATGACATTTTTGACATTTTAACTAATATTTTTAAAGTAGTGAGTTTTTTACTAATTAAGTTGTTAATTTTGACTAGTTTGCTAATTTTTCCTTGAAAAAAAGTGCCATTATGTTGGGTTGGACTTTATGAGCCCAAAATCCTTTTCTGGGTTATGATTTGGGCTGAAATTTGAATGTGTGGTAGTGATTAGTGACGGAGTCCAAAATTTTACTAAGAGGGTTTGAAATATAAAGAAATGAACATATGAAAAAACTAAGAAAATTGAATATCTATTATATATTCATAATAAGTAATTTGAACCTTATATATACAATATAATTTTTTCGTAAAAGATAAATTGAATCGGGCCTATGGTTGTGTATTGGTTGGTTCGATCGATTGAAGTTTATCAGTTTGATTTGTCACTTATCGATTTGTAGACATGCTAAACGGTCAAAAACTATTAAGATATTGACTTATGGATTTACCGATTATTGATCATTATTGATCAAATTTTTATGAATTTACCGGTTATTGATCATTATTGATCAGATTTTAAATAACAATCCTAAAAGTGATTACTTGTGCAAATTACCACTTAAAGAAAATCATTTTTATATTTTATTTTTCTTTCGTACTTCCCTTTTGGAAATGGTTTATGTATTAATTAATATTATATGAGAGCTAGTACATGTGAAATAAAAAGAAAAAAAAATCAACTTTGTTATTAAATAAAAAAGATTTAAAAAAAGAAAAAAAAAGACATAGTCACTCATTTAAATGTATAATTCTTGAGTTTGCAAAACTAAAAGAAATATAAATATATGTATATCATTAGTATTAAATATTTATTTGACTTTTTTTTTTATTTTTTATATCTTGTTACTTGTACAACTTGTATAAGAAAAATTCTAACCAACACCTCCTATTTTGACTTAATTTCTACCTACTTTTTCTTCAACAACCAAACATCAAATACAGTCTAGATTTATTATTTGTTACACAATCAACTTCTATTTTAAAAAAAGAAGTACAATAAAATAAATGTCCCTATAATATAATCAAGATTTCTTATTTTTTGCCGATTTTATTGCCAAAAAAAAATTGTTCTTCTTATTATATTTTTTAAAAATCCTTGAATTGTTAAACAATGACCTTTTCTTTTATAATTCTTATTTTGCTTAACAATATATCTTGAAAGATGAGTTCTTAACTATATTTAGATTTATTTGATTTAATTTCTTTTTTTTTTTTCTAAAAAAATAATTAAAAAAAGGAATCGTTTGTCATGCACACAAAGGGTAGTTGAATTAATCAGACAAGTGGTGGTAGGTAAGGGCCATTTTGAATTTAAGAAATTAGATTTTATTTTGGTTTTTCAATCAATTGTTCTTATATTGAAGTCGCGACTAATTTAGGTTTGCTCGACATATAATTGTTTAAAGAAAAAAAAAATTTAATAAAATTTATTTTAATCCGAAAATCGAATCTAAAATCACTTATTAAAAGATAAAAATACTATTAAATTTACTACAAAACTTATCGATATATAATATAATTGGTGAGTTATAGATTCCTTGAACTTTGCAAAAAAAAGAAGCAAATATGTCCTTGTTTAGAGATTTGCCAACAATTTGTCAATATTTCATAAAATATAATAAGTATATATATATATATATATATATATATATATATATATACTTGTCTATAATTGCCACATCTTGACAATTGTCAATGGTCATTGAAGTTTTCTTCTTATAAGAATAAAAACATGTATTGAATCTTTGGACTATAAGTTATAGTTTGTGATTTCAGAATAATTTGGCTCTGAATGAAATGATTTTTACAGTAGTTAAGATCAAATTCAAATTTTAAATTTGTATTTATGAGTGTTCCGGAACTATGCAAATATCGTCTATGACATGATTCACTAATTCTACCCAAGATACTATATATTATTCGTTTCAATATCAATTATCATTGATTTCGGAATTGAATAGATATATTTTTATGATATATACTTTGTGCAAAATTTAGTTGATGACGAAAAAAAAAAAAAATAACCATAACTTTTCGTATGAATATTCTTAATATTATTTATATTCAACTACATATGTGATTGTGAAAGAATTTAATAGTATAAATCATTTTCTACAAGTTATATAATTCTACAATTTCTTATTCATCCTTTGTTGTTTCTACTACAAATTTTAGTGTATAAATAAATAGATAAACCCAATCGGGCATCAGTGTTGAGATGGCCGAGTTGGTCTAAGGCGCCAGATTAAGGTTCTGGTCCGAAAGGGCGTGGGTTCAAATCCCACTCTGAACATCTTATCTTTTTTCTTTTTTAAATATTTCTAACTCGCATTGTCGTCCAACTAAATTTATAGTCACATCAGAAAGTAGGGTTGCGTGTCGGTTCGCTTTTTGAACTTTACCGAATTGATTTATTAGTTATGACTTGATTAATTGTTATCCGTTCGATCATCGGTTTAACCGTTAAAATTTGATACAAAAAACAACTTTCACATATAGCAAACACAAAATTCATATTTGTGTGCTATAACAAAGTTTGCATAATTGTGCTCCATAGCAAACATAAATATGTATAAATCGCTATACATATACAAAGAAATCAATTGTATCATTCGCTAGTATAAAAAAAAATCAGTTGTATAATTCGCTATATATATACAAAAGAAAGTAGTTGTATACAAATCAATTGTATAATTTGTGTATGTATAAAACGACAAAGAGAGAAAGATAAAAGAAAATTGGGCAGGGAAATATTTGTATAATTATAAGTGTATAGAACGAAGTATATGTATTTGCAAGGATATATACAATTTTCTCTCGCTTTATAGAAACATGAACACAATTTATACATTTCGTTTCTGTTTGTATAAGCGATAGCGGCGTGGGTGGCGAGCGAGATCTGGGAGAGGGGAGAGAGGGGAATGAAAATATATGTATATATACAATTTTTTCTCGCTTTATACAAACAGAAACACATTTTATACACTTGTGTTTGTATAAAAGTGAGAAGGAGCGAGCGAGAGAGGGAGAGTGGTGAGCGAGAGTTTGAGGGAGAGAGGTGACTAGCAAACAGTTTGCTATAAGGCACAATTAAATCAAAGTGTGGTTATAGCATTTAATTTGATTTATTAGTTTGTCATTATATACAATTTTTCCAAAAATAAATGATTAAAAATCACTTAGAAACATGATGACAAACCAAATAAACCATGCACATGAGTTGATATATTGTATCTTGATAAAACATAACACTAACACATTGCAGAGTAATCCGTTAAGAAAAAATCAGATCGTTAAAAATTAATAACCTGATAAAAAATCAAAACTGTTAAACCAATAACACATTACCGAACCAATAACATTTTTCTATTTGGGTTATGGATTGTGATTTGATTTTGAATAACCCTATAAAAATGCCTCATATTGATATTTATTACTCGTATCGTGATCTGATTAAATTTAAAATCAAATTAAAAAGTCAATAAAACTCTCTAACAAAGGAAGCTTCGTAACCATGTTCGAACTTAGGCCTCTATAGTACATTATAATATCTTTATTCTTTTTCTACATGATAACATGAGTAACATATAAGAATAATTATTTTGGAAAAGATGCCTTTATAATTCTGTCACATAATTTTTTACTAGTCACTTTCACGTGAGTTATGAAATATCTTAATTAATAAAACGAAAAACTCGTGGAAATTAATTTAACCTAATGTTATTTGATTAGACCTAATATTATTTTCATGGAAATTAATTAGTTAAAAGTTGTTTTACCTCCCTAATGAATTTCTTTTTCTAATATTAATAACTTTATAATCATTTAGACCTAACTTTAAATATATAATATAATCTATAAGGATGATTGAGTTAATTGAGCTGGACAATGAGAGTGTCAATCATTACATATAACATTTTTTCTTAGTCGAACTCGTGTCATATAGGTTAAAATGTATTATTGTTCAATATTTAATAGTAAAATATCCTCAAAATATTATAAATATAGCATATTACTTACATTAAGGGACCAAAATTCAATACTTTGATTAATTCGAGGTTAAGTATATTTTGTTAACTATTTCAAGGATTAAAATTTAAAAAATTCAATAATTCAAGGATTAAAAATACTAGTACCCCTAAAAATTATTATCAACGTTCAAACGGAATTTAAAAAAGAAATTACAATTGTCTGACGTATGTATAAGAATGAGAAATATCAATAAAAAATAATTAGATACGGAATCAAAATTTAAAGCTTATAAATTTAAAATTATATATTTTTAAAGTTACTAATTCGAAATTCTATATTTATAAAGTTACTGGTATACCAAACCCTCAATGAGTTAACTCCACCCCTATGGTTAATGCATAAATGTCATCGTAAATAATAATATTAATATTAAAAAAATAAAGATAGTAACAATAAGCCATTGAAAAGTTATATATACCACCTACCACAAGAATTAAGGTTAAAATATTCCAAAATAATAAATTACAGTCACTGTGTAAAGGATAATTTTTTGTTGATAGTCTGATTTTAATCAATAATTATTACGTGAAAAATATTTTTATGGTCCCTTCTTTATCATCTCGTTATTATTCAATTTTATTATAGATTCACTAGTCAGTATACATATACATTTAAAATTTTTAATATAAATACAGGGTTTATGAAAAAGCTATTGAATTTGTCTAAACTCGCGAATCTTCACTTAGCTCCGCCTCTGATTACTATCAATTTTTTTTAATTTTTACTTTTTTTACTATTTCGGTCACATTTTCTACTTTTGTTCACCAACCCATGCTCTTCATAATTTCAAATATTTAGATGAAATATACTTTTAAAATGAATCGAGTTTTCAGTTTATACATTGTGTATATATATTGTATAAGTTATATTCAAATAATTAAAAGAAAATCTAAAATAAAATGTTTGGGGACGTTTAGGGTGGGATTGTTTGATAGCAAAGATGAAGTCAGGAATTTCACAAATCAAAAAAATTGATTAAAGGAGAGTTAATGGGATTCGAACACATGAGCATCCGAGCATCCTAAGGCTCTTTCAAGGCGTCGAGAATCACTAGCTATAACACCTTGTTCTATTAAAAATATTAAAATATATTATTTAATCATTTCGTGTATCATTATATTTATATATACGGTATTATTTTGCAACGAAGGGTGCCCGGTTGAACACTTTCACTATAACATAGCAACACCCCTATTTGGTAGAATGTATTTTTCAAAACAGAAATATGTATTAGTTTAGTGTATTATGTTAATATTAATATTTTGTCCTAACACATTTTCTCAACCTATTTTTAATTATACACTTTATATGGTTATATAAGTTATAACTAATACAGGACAAATCATTATATTAAACATGTAAGATTTTTTATGGCATGTATCACGATTAAAGATATAATTGTTTTTCAGATCGTTTTTTCATATTTTTTTTATCGTATTTATGAAGGGGTTTTAAGCAAATTTTTTAAAAAATTATGTAATGTATATAATTTTTAATGCATGATTCTAACAATGTATAGATAATAATTTTAATATAACTGTTGCCAAACTGTGTTATAAAACCAGAAATTACTGATTCTAATAAATTATTCAGAAACACAAAGTAACTGAAATTTATAGAACCAGTAAGAGAGATGAACTGAAATTTAATTAACCAAAAACTAAAATCTGTAAGAACATACCAGAATCTGAAAAAACCTTTGAAATCGGAAAAAGATCAAGTCCACTGAACTCACAGTGTCCCCTTAAGGAAATTATTCCCCTCTAGTATTCGATGTTTGATTTGGAATATAACCTCCCAGGGTAAAATGATCTTAATCAGCAGAGTGTAGATACCAAAAACTCTACTGTCAGCGAACCAATCCACAGCAGGAAAGTACACAAAGAAAAAATTTGTGCAGAAAAAGAAGAAGAAGATCAGAAAATTCGTAAATTAATAATCTGAAGAATGAATGATATTTATAGCAAGAAGAACAGGTTCTGAAAGGTTGCAACCCTTTCAGAATCCACACGACCATTGATGAAAGTTTGCAACCTTTCAAATGGTAATGACTGTTCCTGAAAGTTGCAACCTTTCAGAACAGTCATGGAGGGAAATTTAAATAAAATCGAGAAAGTTAAAACGGGTCGCGCGCGGATCCGAGTCGGGTCGGGTTAATCAACTAAATAATTGAAAATATTTCTGTTATCAACTAATTAATTAAATTGGCTATTTAATTAATTAAATAAATAAATAAATAATTAAATAATTAAAACAAACTTTGTCCAAAAAATAATCTCTCGATCGATCATTTGCCAAAGCCAAAGCCGTAGACGTGACGTGACGAGACGAGCGAGCGACGACGACGACGACGACGGCGCGAGAGGGGTCCCTCTTTCCAACCCTTTTAACAATTAATAGGAGTGTTTCTGTATTTAAACTCTTCTATTTTTCTTTCCACCACCGATGAGGGACAAATGCCTTTTCATTAAAGCATAAGAGGACTTTTCAAGTTGTCTTTTCAAGTTCCCAACTCTTCAAGTTCTCAACTTTTCAAATTCCTCTCTTTCCCTCTATTTCCCATCAATTCTTGCTACATACCCAACAATCCCCCACATTGATGGGGAATGGTTATAACATAGGAATGCACGAACAATTGTGTACTTTACAGGCAAGGATTAATTGCATCTGGATAAGTAGGTTTTCCCTTGGACTTTCCGTAGTGAACATATGTCGGATATACTCGGTCAATCGGTAGATGTGATATCTTTGAACCGTCGAGTTTTGGTGTATACCTAGACAACCATATGTCACACAATTAACCCTTTACTGTTTATGGTTCTTACGGTTGTGTTCGTTTCAGCCATGAACACCTCCTGGTTTCATGAGTGTATAGAGAATAGGCTTTTGACATAAGATTCTCTTTGAAACGGCTTCCACTTCACACTCACATAAGTGATTTCTAACCGTGTCATCTCGTAGATACACTATTTGGTCAAATCTACCAAACTTAGCAAATCATTAAAAACTTTAAGCTTTATTACCTTATTAACAAGCCTTAAAGTCTTAACCTTGTTCCTGAACATTGTCTTCATCATGAGAATGGATTGAGTTAATTGACAATGTCGAACCGTCAGCCACAACTTTGTTTTTCTCCTTGAATCTAGCTCTTGGGATCTCCAGTCTGCTAGATAGAGTTACCGTCATGCTGACTTGTCCTAAGCCGTAAACCCATTCCCTTAGATGATCTTTCAACTGCCTCTCTCACTAGGCCTTTTGTTAGTGGATCTGACACATTACGCTTGACCTTACATAGTCTTGTGATAATTCCACTAGAGAGTAGTTGTCTTGCGGTGTTATGTCTCCGCCGTATATGACGAGACTTTCCGTTGTACATAACGCTCCCTGCCCTACCTATTGCTGCTTGACTATCGCAATGTATGCAAATAGGTCCAACAGGTTTGGGCCAGAATGGAATATCCTCTAGGAAATTTCGGAGCCATTCAGCTTCTTCACCAGCCTTTTCCAAAGCAATGAATTCAGATTCCATTGTGGAGCGAGCAATACATGTCTGTTTGGACGATTTCCAAGAGACTGCTCCTCCACCAAGTATGAACACATAACCACTCGTGGATTTTACATCATTTGACCCGGTAATCCAATTTGCATCACTATATCCTTCAATCACAGCAGGATATTTATTATAATGCAAAGCATAATGTCGTGTATATTTTAGATAACCCAACACACGTTTCATTGCCATCCAGTGAGTTTGATTCGGATTACTAGTGAACCGACTCAGTTTACTAATAGCACATGCTATATCTGGTCGCGTACAATTCATAATATACATCAAACTTCCCAACACTCTGGCATATTCCAATTGAGAGTCACTTTGACCTTCATTCTTTTTAAATGTACAGCTTAAATCAATTGGAGTTTTGACAATATTGAAATTCAAGTACTTGAACTTATCCAATACTTTTTCAATATAATGAGATTGAGATAATGCTAGTCCCTGGGGAGTTTTGATAATCTTGACCCCTAAGATCAAATCAGCAACTCCTAAGTCCTTCATATCGAACTTGCTGGACAGCATGCGCTTAGTAGCATTTATATCGTCAATGTATTTACTCATTATTAACATGTCATCAACATACAAAAAAACAATGACTTCATGATTCAAAACATTTTTAATGTAAACACATTTATCAGATTCGTTAATCTTGAATCCATTTGCCAACATTGTTTGGTCAAATTTAGCATGCCATTGTTTGGGTGCTTGCTTGAGTCCATAAAGTGACTTCACAAGTCTGCACACTTTCTTTTCTTTACCAGGAACTATAAACCCTTCAGGTTGTTACATGTAAATTTCTTCCTCCAACTCTCCATTTAAGAAGGCTGTCTTTACATCCATTTGGTGGATTTTAAGATCATGCACTGCTGCTAGTGCTATTAACATCCTAATTGATGTTATCCTTGTTACTGGAGAGTATGTGTCAAAGTAGTCCAGACCTTCTTTTTGTCTGTACCCTTTGACTACCAGTCTAGCCTTATATTTGTCAATAGTCCCATCAGGTTTAATTTTCCTTCTAAAGATCCACTTTGATCCTAAAGGTTTATTTCCTGGAGGAAGATCAGCCAATTCCCAAGTGTGATTACTTAAAATTGATTCGATCTCACTATTGACTGCTTCTTTCCAATAAGTTGACTCAGATGAAGACATAGCTGCTTTAAATGTTTGAGGCTCATTTTCAAGCAATAGTGCCACAAAATCTGGTCCGAAAGAAGCAGGTTTTCGTTGGCGAGTACTACGCCTAAGATTTTCACTAGTTAGTGTATTTTTCGTTGATTCTTCTCGTGGTCGTTTAGGTCTTTCACTTGTCGACTCACATTAAGTTTTATACGGATAAATATTTTCAAAAAACTCTGCGTTATCTGACTTAATTATCGTATTAACATGAATCTCAGGATTATCAGATTTGTGAACCAAAAACCGACAGGCCTTACTGTTCACAGCATATCCAATAAAAATACAGTCTACTATTTTGGGTCCAATTTTAACCCTCTTTGGTAAAGGAACCTCTACCTTGGCTAAACACCCCCACACTTTGAAATATTTCAAGTTGGGTTTCCTTCCTTTCCACATCTCATATGGAATTGATTGTTTTTTTCGATGGGGTACTCTGTTGAGTATTTTATTAGCTGTAAGGATGGCTTCCCCCCAAAGATTTCGTGGTGAACCAAAATTGATCATTAAGGCATTCATCATTTCCTTTAATGTTCTATTCTTTCGTTCAGCCAAACCATTTGACTGTGGTGTGGTGCAGCAGTTTGATGAATAATACCATATTCCAAACATATCTCTGCAAAAGAAGATTCATATTCTCCACCCCTATCACTCCGAATCATTTTTATCTTTAGATTCAATTGGTTCTCCACTTCATTTTTGTATTGCTTAAATGCATCAATTGCTTCATCCTTACTATTAAGCAAATATACATTACAAAATCGAGTGCAGTCATCAATAAAAGTTATAAAATACTTTTTTCCACCACGAGATGGTGTTGACTTCATATCACATATATCTGTGTGAATTAAGTCTAAAGTTTTGGAATTTCTTTCAACAGACTTATAAGGATGCTTAACAAACTTACTTTTCACACAAATTTCGCATTTCGATTTATCGCATTTAAAATCAGGCAATATTTCTAGATTAATCAATTTTCGCAAGGCTTTGTAATTTACATATCCCAAACGGGCATGCCATAAATCATTTGACTTCAATAAGTAAACAGAAACAGAATTTTTATTAATACTGTCAACAACCATTACATTCAGTTTGAAAAGACCCTCATTGAGGTAGCCCTTTCCTATGAACATTTCATTCTTACTTATTACAGCTTTATCACTAACTAGGACACACTTAAACCCGTTCTTAACGAGTAGTGCAGCAGAAACTAAATTCTTCCTAATAGTAGGGACATGCAGAACCCTGTTCAATGTCAACACCTTGCCGGATGTCATTTTCAACATTACTTTCCCAGTTCCTGCAATCCTTGCTGTTGCTGTGTTTCCCATGAACAAATCTTCATCGTACTCAGCAGGAGTGTACGTTGCAAAGGCTTCTTTCGCAGAGCAAATATGTCGAGTGGCACCTGAGTCGAGAAACCACTCCTTGGGATTTCCAACTAAGTTACACTCCGAGATCATTGCACATAAGTCATCTGCATCTTCCATCTCTTCCACGATGTTTGCTTGACTTTTGCCTTTGCCTTTGTCTTTGTCCTTTCTTGGAGCACGACAATCAGAAGACCTATGACCAGCCTTGCCACAATTGTAACAGTTGCCTTTGAATTTCTTCTTGGCCTGTTCTGACTTCTGCCCGTTGGACTTCTTTCTCTTTTTGTCTTTGGTAGGAGCTTCTTCAACAATATTAACTCCAATGATTGTTGAACTCTTACGCGACTTCTTTTCGGCGTTTTTGTTATCTTCCTCAATCTTGAGCCGAATCACAAGATCTTCAAGCTTCATTTCTTTACGTTTGTGCTTTAGATAATTCTTGAAATCGTTCCACGAAGGAGGCAACTTCTCGATCATTGCAGCCACTTGAAAAGCTTCATTTACTACCATATCTTCAGCAATCAGATCATGGAGAATAAGTTGAAGTTCCTGCACTTGTGATCCAACAGTTTTACTATCTACCATTTTATAGTCTAAAAACTTTGCGACCACAAACTTTTTCAAGCATGCATCTTCTGTCTTATATTTCTTCTCAAGTGCATTCCACAACTCTTTTGAAGTTGTTATTGCACTATAGACATTATATAAGTCATCCTCTAAAGCACTCAAAATGTAGCCTTTACATAGGAAGTCTGCCTGTTTCCATGCTTCAATAATCATGAATTTTTCTCTGTCTGGCATGTCATCAGCAGGCACTGGAGTATCTTCACTTGTAAATTTCTGCAGACCAAGAGTGGTAAGCCAGAAAATACTCGTTGCTGCCATCCTTTGAAATTCACACCTGTGAATTTATCCGGTTTCTCTGCTTGTGGTACAACAGTTCGGGTTGGTGCAGCAACAGCCACTGTAACACCATTGTTTGCCATTTCTGATAAACAAAAATCGATACAGTCTTAGTAAGCAATAAAATATAATTGCAGACTTAAAGGAGTATAAAATCATGAAGATTTTTGTCTCCACCAGAAACACAGATTAAAAAAATAATAATTTCCTTAAGATTGTTGCCAAACTGTGTTATAAAACCAGAAATTACTGATTCTAATAAATTGTTCAGAAACACAAAGTAACTGAAATTTATAGAACCAGTAAGAGAGATGAACTGAAATTTAATTAACCAAAAACTAAAATCTGTAAGAACATACCAGAATCTGAAAAAATCTTTGAAATCGGAAAAAGATCAAGTCCACTGAACTCACAGTGTCCCCTTAAGGAAATTATTCCCCTCTAGTATCCGATGTTTGATTTGGAATATAACCTCCCAGGGTAAAATGATCTTAATCAGCAGAGTGTAGATACCAAAAACTCTACTGTCAGCGAACCAATCCACAGCAGGAAAGTACACGAAGAAAAAATTTGTGCAGAAGAAGAAGAAGAAGATCAGAAAATTCGTAAATTAATAATCTGAAGAATGAATGGTATTTAGGTTGCAACTCTTTCAGAATCCACACGACCATTGATGAAAGTTTGCAACCTTTCAAATGGTAATGACTGTTCCTGAAAGTTGCAACCTTTCAGAACAGTCATGGAGGGAAATTTAAATAAAATCGGGAAAGTTAAAACGGGTCGCGCGCGGATCCGAGTCGGGTCGGGTTAATCAACTAAATAATTGAAAATATTTCTGTTATCAACTAATTAATTAAATTGGCTATTTAATTAATTAAATAAATAAATAAATAATTAAATAATTAAAACAAACTTTGTCCAAAAAATAATCTCTCGATCGATCATTTGCCAAAGCCGAAGCCGAAGCCGTGACGTGACGAGCGACGACGGCGCGAGGGGGGTCACTCTTTCCAAACAATTAATAGGAGTGTTTCTGTATTTAAACTCTCCTATTTTTCTTTCCACCACCGATGAAGGACAAATGCCTTTTTCATTAAAACATAAGAGGACTTTTCAAGTTCCCAACTCTTCAAGTTCCCAACTTTTCAAGTTCTCAACTTTTCAAATTCCTCTCTTTCCCTCTATTTCCCATCAATTCTTGCTACATACCCAACAATAACTAATGTCAACATGATAATAAAAACATTAATATTAATTATTACTATATATATTATATTTAATATTATTATTATTATTATAAATCTAATCATACAACTCCAAAAAAGGATAACGTGGTTCATAACTTTTTAAAGATAATGCCACAACAAAAAGTACAAACTTATCATCACAAAAATAAAAATAAAAATCTCTACATCAAATGGAATGTCTACAAATGGCATATTTTATATATATTGGTCTACAATTTTCTTTGGCCCTAGCAAAAGTAGCAATCTCAATAATTTTAATTATTAGTAGCTCTTTTGTCACTTTCTTTTTTAATTAATTTAGAAAAAAAAACATATTTTAACAATAATTAACTTTAATATTTGTTTCTAGCTTACTCTTGATGTAAAAACTTTTATAATCATAACAAATGTTATGGATTATGTAAGGTCATAATTATTTATAAAGTTATAGTCGTATGCTATGATATTTCTTTTTTAAAATTTTAATTATCATGAAATGAAATGAGTATGTATAACAAACTTTTTACACTAATAAGTATTGTAATTAAAAAATTCAGATTCCTTTATCTATAATTCAAAGTTTTCGAGTCTAAATTTTTGTCAATGAATTTTTTTTTAGCATTAATAGTGTTAGATGTTAGGTACTCAATTTATGTATATTATTTTCCCAAGCCAAAATTTTAGTTAGAAACTTAATTTCATGAAAACTCTATATGACCTACTAATGGTTTGGTAATATGTTTTTATATTAGTGTTGATAGTAACCAAAAAAAGAAGATTGAAATAACAAATCATAAATGTTTCCATCATATGATAAAATTGTTTGAGAGTATAAATGTGATAGGGCAATAGCTTTATAATGATTTCAAGTGATTTTTAAAGTTACAAATTTTTTGAGTATATAAAGTTAATAATATTTTTTTTTGAATTGACTCAAAAAAAAGATTGAAAAAGAAATTAAGATGCCTTGTGGGGACATCACATGAGGTTGAAGTTTGTAAGAAGTCAAGAAAAAGTTGTTGAGAGCACAAGTTGGGGATATATATATATTTTAATTTTTTGATTACTTATTTTAATTATCAGAAATACATGCTCATTGCGAAGAAATTGTTAGTAAAATATGAGAAAATTATTATAGAATAATTAGTTAATATAATTATTAATATTTAATATTTTTCATGATAAATCTTTGTTGCTTTTGTAATTTAACGAATTGTAGTAGTTTGTCATTAGATTATTGTAATTTTTATTGAACATCATATTACTATTATAGAATGATATATTATCTATTTCATTATAAAAATGATAATTTTGTGTTAAATTTATAGGTAGTTTGATAAATTTTAAAACTTGTGGTACAAGTCATGTTTTTTCTTTTTTTTTTTAGAGAAATATGTTTCCAAGAACTTTGATCAAACAATTATTGAAACTTCACATAAATCTGATTTTCTAAAAATATTTTATTAATTAAGATCTTGATTAATTTGAGTTTCCATGGTATAAGATTCATATTAAAATACTCTTTATCAATCAGTTATATATTGTATTGTGTTAGAATAATAAAATAACATTATAATTCAGAATTCATAAATTAAAATTCAGACTTTATCTCTTCCATAATCCATTATCGTGAAGCCACCATTATTAACCTAAAAAATATATTCTCTTGTGCCACCTAAAGACTAAAATTCTCACATTTTCTAATTCCTTGGACATTTCACATTTTCTAATTCCTTGGACATTTTTATCTGAGGAGGAGGCTTCGTCGTCCGGCTCCTCATAAATGATGTTAGGATCGGCCGGCTTATCCTCGGAATCCGAAAAGAAAAGAGAGACAGAACGAAATCACTTTGGATCTTGTAACTTCAAAGAATAAAAAGAAAGTATATTCTTTTTATTTGATCCTATTTCCACAATTATTTGAAAAAACACTAGTAATATAATTACAAGAATATCAATTATTATTTTTTGACAGAAAGCGTTTTTTTTAAAAAATTAGATTCACAACACACTAATTAAATACTTAAATATTAGTAGATGATTAAATCAAAAACAAGAAAGGAGAGAAAGTGACAATTGAACTAACTCATCGGGAATTCAATCATCTATTTTGATCGATTTCAAATGAATTTCTAAATAATAAAAAGTAAGACAATTGAAATAACACATTTAGAATTTAAACATATAATCAAAATTTTACATTAACATTTGTAGATTAAAATTTTATTTTTTTCAAGCCATAAGAAAAAGTGAATAATAACTATCAAACTAGAAAATAAATAAATTCATCACATATGGGTAAAAAAATGAGTATAAACAATTAAACATTCACCAAAGATTATAAAATGTAATTTAAACTATGATATAAAATCCTAAAATAAAACATATTAAATGTAATTTAATTATTTTTTTTTCGTGAGGGTGGGGGTACGGGGTAAAAGGGGGTGGGGTGGTTGTTAATCTTCACGAGAAGGACACCATGGAGTCATATCCATTGGATAACTTCCCAAAACCCTCAAAAACGACGTGAACTCCTGAACTTCAGCCAATGCATTTTGAGCTCTAACATCCGCCATGGAAGCTTCGAAATCTACATAGAACATGTACTCGAAATGCTTCGCCGTGCCGACGTTAGCGTCGTCGACTAGCCGGATCGGGCGATTCCGGTGAGGCCGTGATTCGATTTTCGTTAAACTGATGTTTCTGAATGCGAAAGCTGACAACACTTTGAACAGAACGCTTGTTCCTTTATCATGTGCGAAGACGATGCTTGTTTTGAATGGACGATCGGTTCGAGGAATTATTGGTTCACGAGCTAGCATAACGAAACGAGTTACGTTGCTTGAATCGTCCTGGATTCCTTCAGCTAAGATCTGGAGACCGTATAGATCGGCAGCGCGTGCGGAGGCGATTGCGGCTGTGTCACGGAGGTTATTGGAAGCTATGTATTCAGCAGCGCCGGCGGTATCGTCAACAGCTTCACGAGTTACGTTTAAACCGAGTTTTGTTAATGTGAGCTCGCATTGTGCTAAGGCTTGTGGATGACTTATGACTCTGTTGAGATACTCTTTTCGAACGCCTGGAAGTGCTAAGAGGCAGTGGTGGACCGGGAGTTGAACTTCTCCGACGATGTGGAGACGGTGACGGAGGAGGAGGTCGTAGTTTCTGTGAATAGATCCTCCGAGAGAGTTTTCAACGGGGAGAACTGCACGGTCAGCGATCCAGAGTTCAACGGCTTGGAATGCAACCTCGAATTGATCACAAGGTATGGCTTCACATTTCGGATAAGCTTTACCGGCGGCAGCTTCGCTGTACGCTCCAGGTACGCCTTGGTAAGCGACGCGAAGCTGAGCACCGTGCATCGGCGCTGGGGAGAGGTCAGTAATGGTAAGTGGCTTAGGTTGGTTATCGATTGGAACTAGATCGAGATCCATCGCTGCCTTATGGCCGTTCACGGCGGTGATGTTACCAGCACCGCCACTCTTCTCAGCGTTCTGCTGCTGCGACACAACTTTACTTGCTAAAATCGCACATGAACTCTGCCAGTCGGCTCTAGAACCGCCGGCGTGTCCGGCAGAGTTGGTATTCGCGGTACCGGTGTTGACGGCGGCGTTAGCCGCGTCAAACCGGTAAACGCATGTAATAGCCGGTCGAATCGGGTTAACCCGGTTCGACCGTATCTTCGTCCGGATTAAGGATTTGAGATTTATCCCCGACGATGATGGAGTAAGCGATTGCATTTTTCTAGGGTGCAAATTGCAATTACTCTATAAAATTAGGGGCCTAATTGAGAAAAAAAGAAAAACATAAAAAGAGAGAAATTTATTTGAAGCTTGTAGTTCTAAGGGAACATCCAAGCTGAGAAATGAAAGAAATGAACATGATATTTATATTGGGGGAGTGGGTGGGTGAAGGAGGTTTGGTCAATCTCTCACCTACCATTTTTTGCTCTCTTATTAATTTTATGGTCAATCGAAAATAATTTTTGTATCTTTAAAGATTACATACATTTTAAATAGATCACATTTTAGATTGGAACTAAAAAAAATACATTATTATTTCTGTATCATTTATGTGATATTATTTAATTTGATATGTTATTTTTAAAGAATTACTTTTGAACATTATAATTTAAAATAATTCTTACATATTTATGTGTATAAATAAAAAAGGAAATTAGAATTAAATCGTTTTTAATTATAATAAAGTTGCCTTTTTAGAATGAATTAAAAAAAAAGAATTATCACGAGACGAAGAAATTAAGAAATGTTATGATATAAACTTAAATAAACACAGAAAGTTAAAGGGGATTTTTTTCTACTATTTGACACCCCTCAGTATAAGGTTGTTTGGTACTAATTATTTATCCTAGTAATTTTTATAGAAGACTATGTTTAAGTTTCCAAAATGATGGATATTTTACTTGTTCTTATTTAATTTGTTGTCCTGTCTCAGTATATGTCTCTGCTTTTGAAACTGTCTTTTCTGTCTTTGAACGAATCAGCTCTTAGGACAAAGTTCGGAATCGTAGAAGGAAGACAATTTCTTTTGACTTGATATAAAATTTAAAAAAAATATTTTTTATTGAATTTTATGGTCTTAGTAAAGATATGTCAAATATATCAATATTTTTTAGTTATATAATCTTAAATATATCATATAAAAAATTAAAATTATATTAAAAAGATCAATATTTTTTAAAAAAAGAAACAAACAATTTTTTTTTAAATAACCAAATTGAAAGAGCGGAAAATATTACTGATTTATTATGTCTAATAATTATAATAATACAAAGTTGTTGATATGATGCATAAAGAAACACACACGTTTCTATCTAGACATCCACACATATTCATGTGAATTTATAGTGTGGTTTCTTTCCATGAAGATAGAGACAAGTAACGACTCACAACTGTTGTTACCCTTTTTTTTCTATTTATGTTATATTATATTAAATTAAAATTTGTAAGATTTAGTTCTAAGAAAAGAAATATTAAAAGAGGTTCAAATTTGTTCTGCTTCTAATAGTAGAAATTCATGGAGATAAAAGAATTTCGTAGAAATAGCGCCATCCCCACCAACCACTTTTCTTTGAAAAATAATTAGTGTTATTAAATTTTTAATTTAACATATAAAAGTCTTATGATATTATTTTATTTATAAAATTAATTATAAGAATGTAAATATAAAAAGTGATTATTTGTAAACTTTATCCATTGTAATACAACAAACTTATATAATTACATTAACATGCAGTTGAATTGAAGGAGATTCAACTTGTAATAAAATTTTCAAATCAAACTCCGGAAAATACCATTGCTCTTGCATTATTTGACTTAATTTATGTAGCATGATTTAAATTTTGAAAATCAAATATTATATTTGACCATAAATTTAGATATAAAATTCAAAATAGTTGAAAATTATTATATATATATATAAAGTAGATGAAAAATTATATTAAAAAAAAGACTTGTTTGAATCTCAAATTTGAAAGGAGACAGATAAACTGAAACAAAGGAAATACCATTTAACTTTGGTGTTGGTTTAACCATTGAATTCCCCCCGAGTAAATATCCATTTGGATGATTAACTATATATTCAAACGGAAGAACTTCTATGAAATTGTTTCACGTAATTTTATGGATAATTTTGATCGTGGAATATTATTGAGAAATGAAAATTTAAAATAAAACAAAATAAAATAGTACAAAGTTTGGAAGAATAAAAAAAATTAGATTTAATATGAGATGTTTAAATATTTTATGAAATATTCTCATCCAATCAAAAGAGATCACTATCTTCGTGAGACATCCTAGAAAAGCTAACCATTTCAATAGTATATCAAAATTAACAATCTCTTGGTTGAAAGGAATTTCTATAGCCCATAGATATAAGATACAAACAATTAAAGATTTCTTGCTTGAAAAAAAGTTATTTTGTTAGTAATTTTTATGAAAAAAATCAATCCTACAAAGTAATGGTGAACCCCGGATGTTAAAGGCGTTTTTGGAGGTGATCTCATAGTTTTCGCGAGATGGTGATGATGAGATTGATTTATGGATTTTTTTCCTGTTCTTTTGCTACATTTCAAGCAAACAATTGAAGGCTCTAGCTTAGCGGAATCTCATGAGATGTGACAGAAGTCGTAGAGATAAAATATGATTAAAACCAAATACTCCTGCTATGAGTAAATAATTTTCTTCTGATAATTCGTCCAATTCAAAATAGTTATTGTGTGTTATAGTTTATTATAATGAAAGTTACTTAACATTTTATTTACCTGATCTTTGATATCTATAAAATACAATTTTTTATTCCTATATTCTTTTCTTAGAATACCTAAAAAGAATTGTGCTTGGGAGTGGAAAATCTTGGAATGAATAAATGATCAACAATATCGCATGATTCTCAAGGTAAGTGATGTTAAGTGTTTTTTTTATCGATAAAATGTAAAGTGTTTTATATAGAAAAGTTATTAATAAATTCAAATTCGACAAAATTAACTATATGAATTCTCACATTCATTTATAATCATTTTATATTCATATTGAAATTTTAATATATCCACCACACATCTTAGTGTATATAGATGAGAATAAATTTACTATTATTTTTAGGTGAGCAACTTAAAAAGGGGAAAAGAAAAAGGTAAGGAGTAAAAAGTGTTTCTCTCTTGCAATTCAAGTAAATCCTCATCAAGTTATCACATAAAGTTAAAGTTTAAGATTGAATTAAAATCGATAATTCAAATTGATTTTTTTTTTATTGGTTTAATGATTTTGATAATTGTTTTAATTTTTTTATTATTGGGTTATCCATTCTTAGTGATTTAATTTTTTTTTAAACGGGTTATATTTATACCATTCACTATTTAAAATCCTTGACAAAAAGTTAGTGTTGTTTTTGAGAAAGATATAATTTATCAACTCATGCACATGATTTATTTGGTTTGTCATCATATTTTAATTGGTATTTTTCTCGATGTTTATAGAATACTTTAAATTTTCAATGTGTTAGTGTAATTGTTATTTTAAATAGTTTTGTTTCATTTTCGAAGAACTTTTTTTTTATATATATATATAAGAAATTGCTCAAGGACTGGTTTTAAATGTAAAAAGGACTATTGTTTTATTTTGAAAAAATAAGTAAAACTACAACATTCGGTGACTTTTTTCTAAAGAAATTGTATGCGTGAAAGTTAATTATCTAAGCTTAGCTTAGTGGTGCATTTAATCAAAAATTAAATCTTGGAGTTGTCTTTGTTCCTTTTCTCTTCTAATGATGATGATAAAAATGGTTTTAATTATTAATTTATCTAATTAAAAAAAGTTTGCACAACTATAGGATAAGTAGAGGAAATTTATTGACAAAAACATAAATAAATAAGAGGAAGACCATGGTAATTAAAATAATTTGAAATTGGTAGTTGTTTGATTAAGTTCAGCTTACTAATGACATGATTCTAAATAAAAATATATGAGTATGACATAATTCTAAATAAAAAAATACAGATCGAAAATCAAAATAAATCATAATGGGTAGCAAGTCTGGTTGCAAAGTGGGAGAGGAATAGTATTCACGTATTTTCTTATTTTTCGATGTGTATTGTTATATATATGTTGCTTTATACTGTATCTCTTACTCTTTTACTACCACATTTGAATCGAGGTTTATAAAAAATAATATTCACTATGTTTAAAAAAGAATGACCTTCTTTCCTTGTTAGTTTTTTTAAAAAAGAATGATCTCTTTCTTTTTTTGGTAACAACTTTTCACGTGACATATTTAAGACCACAGGATTAAAGGATAATTTTGTAAGTTATGTCAAATGTACCAAAATGTCGTTTAATCTTGTGGTCTTAAACATTTCACGTGGAAAGTTAAGTTAAAGTGTTGCCAAAAAAGGAAAGGGGTCATTCTTTTTTAAACAGATTAAAAAGAAACATGGTTATTCTTTTTTAAACGGAGAGAGTAGTTGATTACCACCATTTATATTGGGATAATTTGGGAATCAAAATCCTTTCACCTTTAATATAAGATTTTGAGATCGAGTTTATAAAAATGAAAAAAAATAAAAATCAAAGCAATATACCATCATACACCAGTTTATAGAAAATTTGAAATACTAAACGTGAAATCAAATAGTAGTAGTAACGAAATACATCTTTATCATAATAAAAAATAAATCATGATAAAAATAAATATATTGCTAAAAGCTACGCACCCAATGACATATACATTAATCCAACCAGTGGCGGAGTCAGAATTATGAGTAAGAGAATTCAAAAATTGAAGAAATAGACACACAAAGTAGCTGAAGAGGGTTCGACATCTACTACATATACCTAAACAATTATTTTAACCATGTAAAAATAATATAATTTTCTGCCAAAGAGGGTTCGGATGAATCCCCTAATGACAATGTGGCTCCGCCACTGGATCCAACAGTGTATTGCGAAGTTATTATGGTTATAAAAACACAAGTTTATTTTTGAGACGTAATTTGATACAATATTTTTGATAAAGACAATTTTATTTTTTGGCCTCGAATAGAAACGTTTAGCTCGAGATTTTATTTAAAAAAAAGTGTGTTTGTATCACTCTTTTCTTGATATTCTACGTACGATATTTCTACATGTCAATTTTAAGTTGATATTTTCTTCAAATATTGACGATAAATGTCAGTATTGAGAAATAGATATGTCTTTGTATAAGTGTCTTTAATTAGAGCCATAAATTTATAATTTAGAAAAAGCATGGAATAAAAGGAAAAATAAATATCAATACAAATATCTCAACGTTGTATAAGATGATTTGTATCAGGGGCGGCTCAAATCCGTTGGTGTCCTAAGGCCAAAATAAAATTAGAGGCCTTAAAAAAATTATAAACAATTTAGTTTAAATCTATTTTTCTAGCTTTTTGAGATTCAAAGTTGTTAATAATTTTTGTATAGTCAATCTCTTCTAATAATTCTTTTTCAATCGATAATATAGCTAAACCACTTAATCTTTCTTGAGACATTGTCGATCATAAATAATATTTTATTATTTTAATTTTGAAAAACTTCTTTCTGCTGAGGCGACTGTTACGGAAATTGTTAACATTATTCTATAAGCAATGTAAGCATTTGGAAAAGAATCAAGTCTTTTTATTTAATTGAGTATCTCAATTAGATTATTATCTTTTACTTTTATAATTTTCCTTAACACTTTTAATTCAGAAAATAAGTCTAAACCGTCAATATCGGAGTGAGTATTATGTTTTAAGGAACATTCAAGATTAAGACAATATTTTTTTAAATTCTCATCATCTAATGATCTCAATTTTTTCCCACTAAATAGAAAACCAGAAATATTTTCATATACTTCAAATTGTTCAAATCTATTTTGAAGTGAAAAGATGGCTTGGTCTACTATGTATAAAAAGTAATCAACTCTAAATGATTCTTCAAGGGATCTTGTGATTTCATTATCAACATTCTCATCAAATTTTTTTTTCTATAAATTACACGTTTCTTACGAAATACATGTTCTATATTCATCTCTAATGCAATTTTCTTAGCCAAAATCATAGCATTTGTAAGTCCTTCTTCTCTATATTTTTTAAAAAAAGAAACTAAACCTCTTAATTGATCAAGAGCGACATCAATATGCATATCTTTTTTATTGTAAGCTTTTGCTAATTGAATTCACGGCAAATAATACATCATACCAAATAGTCATACCCAATAAAAATTCAAAATTTTTAAGCTCAAATATTGCTAAACAATTAGCTTCACTTTTAATTTTTGGATCATCACTAACTTCTTCTAATTTAAATAAAGCATCTCTTATTTGTGGAGTTTGAAACCTTATTGCTTTAACACTTTCAATACGACTTATCCACCGTGTTTGTGACAATGATTTAAGAGTTAAACTAGGTACACTATCTTTTAAAATTTTCCACCGTATAGTAGACGAAGAAAATAGTGAATATATATGTTGTACCACTCCAAAAAATGATATAGCTTTCGTACAAGACTTAGTCATATCACAAAGTACCAAATTTAAATTATGACAACCACATGGTGTATAAAATGATCTAGGATTTATATCAAGAAGTCTTTTTTGCGCGCCTTGATGTTTTCCCTTTATATTAGATCCGTTATCATATCCTTGTCATCTTAAATTATCAATATCAATTCCAATACATTTTATTTCATCTAAAATAACTTCAAAAAGACCTTTTCCACTTGTATCATCCACTTTTAAGAATTCTAAGAAATATTTGGTTACATTTATTGGAGTTGTCAAAATATCTACAGTCCGTATTATAAAAGACATTTGATCTTGATGACTTGTATCTAGCGTGCAATCACGTATGATAGAGAAATACTTTGTTTTTATAACTTTTGCAATAATCTTGTTCTTAATTTCACTTGCCAATAAATTTATTAATTCATTTTGTATATTATGTCCAAGATAATGATTATGAATTTCATCATGTTTAATTCGTCGAATATGTTCTTGCATAATTGGATCAAATTCTGCAATCATTTCAATAAGACTCAAGAAGTCCGTTATTTTCTTGATAGATTTTTTCATTTTCCTCCCTAAACGCCAAATTATTTCTTCCAAGAGTTTTTATGACAGAAATAATTCTTGACAATACATTTTTCCAATGTTCTCTATCTCTATTAATTTGGTCTTGAATGCGATTGTTTTATTATTACGCAATCTAAATTCTAAATCAATCCATGAACTCATATTAATAATATGTTGGTTAGTTGTTTCATGAGTTCTAAGCTTTGTAGTAAGATTTTTTCAATCTCTACTACCTTCATTAGCTAACTTATTATTCTTTGCATTAAATGTCGTATTAAATAACTTACAACAAAAACAAAATACCTTATTTAAATCTTTGGAATAAACTAACCATCTTCTTTCATGTCTTTCTCCATTTGCCAACTTTTGAAAATAATATATAGTAGAAAAGTGCCTTAAAAATTTATCCTTTGAAAAACATGTGCCGGTAGTTCTAATTGATCCCTTTCTACTAATAAATCTCTTAACTTTGTATCAATAATATTTCATTGACTAGGATCATAGATATTTTTAGGATTATGATTATTTAACTCATTTATGAGTTCTTGATTTTCTTGGGAATCTACATCCGACTTTTCACTAATTTCTTCTCCTTCTTCTTCTTTTTGATTTATATCATTATCTAACTCAACTTCAACAAAGTTAGTAACTTGTTCTTCTAAAGGGCATTCCCCTACATTTTCTGATTTAATTTTAATATTACTTTCCAAAAATTTATCAAGAGCACCTTTTTGAGATTTTATCAAGTTATCAACTTTTCTTTTTTTTTAAGTTTTGAATGACCGAATTCATATTTTTTAGTTGACATATTAAAATCTAACAAATATTTTAAACACTATTTACAATATCAAATAAAAAATATAATAAGCATAAGGCACAAAACAAAAATAATATTAGAAATTAGAATGATATTACCGAATTCAAAAGCTATGAAACTTGATTTTCAAAAATGAATTGAGCTGCTGCAATTATTTTTCTTCAAAATTAGAATATAAACTATCAATAGAGCAAGTTCTTAAGCTTTGAAGTTTGAATAAGAGAGATATAAAATTAGAAAAGAAGTGAGAAAAAATAGAAGAGATGAGGATAAAATATATAAAAACGAAATTAAAAAAAAAGTTGGATAACGTGTGTTGCATTAGAAAAGAGTACAAAACTTTTTCAAAAGTTGAAAAGTCAAATCATTTTAATTTTTAATCATTTTCAATTAATTTTTTTAGCCGTTTCCACTGTTATGTGAATTTTTTATTTTTTTTAATTTACCTAATTTTCTAAAAAAATGGGGCCCTCTAAAATTGGGGCCTAAGGCGAGGGCCTTTATTTTATTACTGGCCAGCCGCCCCTGATTTGTATATGCAGAGTCTGATTTTAAAGTTAAAATTTTATGTGTTTAATTATTAAAGTTTCGTAGGATTAAATTTATGATATTATTGTACATTGTTATTATTTGTTGTAACTTAAATAATTTTTTCCTCATAAATTTATGTTTTACATTGAAAATACTCAGTTTGAGTGAATCACATAGGAGTAACTAGATATTATCGAGTTCTTCTGAAACCAAATTTTTTATGCGAAATCTACTGAAGACATAAAATTTAAGAATATAAAGAATTCAATTCAAAAATTATAATAATTGAATTCATAGAAATTAAATTCGAAATTTGTTTGTGTATATGTTGATGACTTGATGTAGATTCACTCTCTATCAACTTTCAATTGTCATGTTGCGCTTTTTTCAAAGTCAATTTGAATAATATTCAAAGTTAAATTAGATTACATTAATTCGATATTTTAAACAAAAAATTTAGATGTTCAAAAACTATACAAAAGTACTATAAATTTTGATCTTTTACATATCAATATGATGAAAAAGTATATCCTAAAATATTAGTCAAAATTACTATTGTTTGACTCTAAAAAGAAAATTATGACAACTAAAAGTGCACTTATTTTCAATTTTTTTGGTTAACTTCTCCAATATTATTATGTTACTTTTAAGATTTAATATATTAGATTTTAAAGTACACACAATAAATAAAATGGCATAATGCATTAAACTTTTGTTGTACACAAAATTTAGGAAAAGATTAATTATAAGATTCTATTACAAGGATGCGATAAATAAATGTTTGTATACTCAACATGTGTTATACATGACATAATATAGTTTAGTTCGAGTGCATGTCACATGGATTAACATGTAAAATACGTGTGTCTACTTGTTTAATTTTATATAAGTTAAACTATCTAATTATGCACACTCAAAGTTAGAGAGCAAAAATATTGCTAAAACTAAGTTAAAAGGGAAACGTCTGAGAGTTGTCATCAAGTATGTTATACGTCATATTGTTCTCTATAACAACATTTCATTATAACAACCGAACGAATCGAGTTTATAAGAAAACTCATGATTGAACGAACACTATTTTGTAGAGTTCAGCTGACATTAATGTAACAAAAAGAATAGTATTAATCTCTGTGGTACATACATAGATGAATCTTTCAACTCTGCAGAAATGTAAAACAAAATGGGAACCATAGAAGAAAAAAGGAGGAGAAATAGTTCCACCTGGAAATTTCAACTAAACTACATACAGTTTATACAAACAGATATATTACATGTACACAACTATCTCCCTCTCTATAAGACCTACTTGTTCGATGAACTCGCCTCGAGTGTGTAGAAGTCGTGTTGCCTCATGTTCGTTTTCTGGCGAGACTTCCCTGACGAGCTTGAAAAAATGTTGCTAGATGAAACTCTGAGCAGCGAATCATAACCCCGGGCTTTATAGTCCAACCCATTTCACCCATCTGAAGAGTTTGCCAACTCTGAATGGCAATCCGTAGTCTTTGGCAACAGCAGGTTCCCTTTTTGCTGTTTCGGGGTCAGACCAAACGTACACCCCACGCTCCTGCTGACTCCCTGGCACAGTGTTGTCGAGGATCACAGCTACCAAGAATGCTATCACCATGTGGAGTGATAACAATGTATTCAAAACGTAGTTTAGCTGCAAAAGAAATAGTTTAGGACCGATTCAAGAGAATTTTAGTTTATGTGCTTTAAGTCGAAGATGCATACCGCTCCAAAGTTTGTGCGGATTGGACCGTGAGAAGCCACGACATATGGTTGAAAATAACTCGGAACTTGCAAGTTGCTTTTCGGAGTGATGCCATACTGCTGGAAATAGGCTGGTATAGAGAGGGATAGGAACAAAGACAGGCCAACTATGATAATGTTCCTCGAGCTTCCTGCTTCACTATAGCGTAAATTTGACAAGCCCAAGGCGGTAAGCATTGTCCACATAAAGCATAATAGGCCTGCAACGATGACATCCGGTATTGATGCAATAAAGCCTCCTACTTTACCTGTTAGCATGTCGGAAAGGACCATGGTTAAGCATTACATCCCTATGACAAATAGGTGACTCAATATATGCAAATAGGTGTCAGTTACACCAGTATATAAATATCAAGGGTAAAAGTGAAAGACATAGGATATCCATGAAATTCGGAGGAATTTGGGTTTGCCTCCTTACCCTCCCCACTCCACTTAAACACCAAGTTTAATCTTCAAAGGGCTTCAAACTCATTATGTTTGCCTACACATCCTGTGTTGTACTTCCTTTACTAATAAATGGAAGGCCTGCCTTTTTTTACTACCCGAGAAATCCCTTAAAAGTTATAACACAACGCCAGTTGGTGCACAGGTTTTGAGCTCGAGGGAGGAGTATAGGTCAATTCCATAAATTTCTTTGGGATTCTTTAATATTAAACATAATTCTCTTCACAATGCTGTAAGATGTGGGGTTTCTTGAGGGGAGAGGAGGGGACAATGAATCATGATAAACGTTTCCAACCTGTTTTCCTTAGTTGACATGATCGAGTTGATCTAGATAATTAAAAAAAAAGGTAACAGTTCTAGTCCTCTCTAAATTAAGAATAGAATTAATACAAATTACCCCTTCGGGTCTATCATAATGCTCCTGAGTCCTGACCCTTGAAACTAAAGAAAACCTCCTCAAGGTTGTTTACCATAAGGTGAAATGCTTAGTTTTTCAAAGTTTTCTAATATGGGAAAAGTTCCCTCCCTCGGCCCAAACTTGTATATCTCTTCGTTCACATTTTCTTCATCCCATTCCTTATGCATAATGACATACAAGAATGATAGAATTAGTCAGATTCATATCTTTAGAATCAGCCAGATTCATATCTTTACTGATAATCTTTGTCAATTTGGAAGGAAAAACATTTGTTTCACTTCTGCCCATAACCTTGAGGAGGTAGATTAGGTGTAAGTGCCACAAACTCAAAAATGAAGCGGATAAAAACGTAGTACAACAACATACCCAATGTAATTCCACAAGTGGGGGCTGTGGAGGATGGTGTATAGACCTTACCCCTACCTTGGGAGGTAGAGAGGCTGTTTTTTGGTACCATTTTCTCTTCATTGAATGTCCCATTTCCCAAGTGATCGGAATATATATCAGTAACTAGTAGAATTCACTCGGGAAGATTCATCACCTTTAGATAGTTTTGAAATCATTAGAACTGTAGACCATGATGTATGGAGAGGGCCGGCCTGGCCTAACCCGGGATTTAATAGGGCTGGGCTAAGATTTTTGGAGCCCATTTAAGAAAAGGATTTTTTAGCCCGCCCTGAATAAGCCTGTTGATTTGTGGGGCTTGAGAAATATAGGTAGGGCCGGCCCGTGGGCCAATATAAATTAATTAAAAAATATAATATAATATTAAAATTTAAAATTAGAGAGAGTCCAAACTCAAAACAATTAAGTTAATATTTATATTTAGGTGTCTATACCTTTTCTTGGAAAAAAACGTAATAAATACTATAAAGATAATTTTATGGGATAATTTCAAAGACCTCCCTCCAAGTTTCGCTCTATAACACTGATCTCCCCTGTGATTTTACAATATTACGTCTACCTCCCTTATTTCCATTTACTTGTAACCATTCTATAAATCTATTTAAAATATATATAAATTAATTTAGATTTGATTATTTTACCCTTTTTACATTAGTTTCTTTATATTAATAAATATTATATAAAAAACAACTTATTTAACAAATATTTTTAAAATAAATCAGCACAAATACATGTTTTTTTATTAAACAAAGATCAAAGTTTTCATTCAAGTTGACTCACCATTTTCATTAAATATTAAATCTTCATATCCATTTCACCTTTATCAATTCATGTAGATTTTCCCCTACAATAACCCATCATTTTCCAGCAATAATTTCTTCAAATAGAAGATAAAAATGAAAAAAGAGAAAGTTGATAAGAACAATCAAATTTTGTCTAGTTAAACGTTTTCACGAGCGAAGAAGAAATATGATTCAACGAATAGAGATAAATCATTGAAAATTAGATCTAAACTTGTATATATAAGGGTAAAATTGTCAAATCTAAATTAATTTTTATTTATTTTAAATAGATTTAAAGAATGGTTACAAGAAAATGGAAACAAGGGAGATAGACGTAACATCGTAAACCACAAGGGAGCTGAGTGTTATAGAGCAAAACCTGAATGGAGGTCTTTGAAATTATCCCTAATTTTATTTGTGGATTTGATTAACTAGTAGTAACATTAGCATAAAGTAATATTGTTTTGTCGATATTTATGATAATATTTTTAAATTATGATTTATAACTTAATTTAATAATTATTTTTAAAAAATATAATTTTTTAAAAAGTGGGCTGGCCCAGCAAGCCTGTAGCCCACGTACTTGTGGGTTGGGCCGGCCGTTTTCTGGCCCACGCCAAAAATGGGCTAGCCCGGCCTGACCCGTAAAATGTCAAAGCCTGTATGGGTTAACCCGGATGGGGTGGGCTAGCCCATATTGACAGCTCTAGAGAGGGGACTAGATGCATTATTTAACAAAGGTAACATCCAAAAGTTCTTCTCAAATCGGCAAAGATAATTTACAAAGATATGCTGCAAGTTCTTCTCATATCTTACGACATCCAGTATTTATGTCCCATTTTCTCTTCATTGTATGGTCCGAGTGAATCATCTCATTACCAAATTAGAGCACATGTTAACTGTATCTCGGTGATGAAGTTTCTAATATGAAATCTATATTTATTTTAAAAATAAAAAACATTACACCGACAAAGTAGAACATAGAGATTGTGGAATTAAAAAGGTCAACCAAAGTTCTTTTCCTTTTCAAAACACAAGATCAGTACTTTTTTCTACCTCCTGACATGAAACATGGTTTAATTATTGGGAGTTGAAAAACGTTAACAGTTTCCAGAAAAGCCTACAACCTATGAGGAATATTTATGCGAATTTTATAAATTCATAAAGTTACCTCTAGAAACATACCTATAAGAGACAGGACAATTAAAACACAAGCCCCCAGCTCAATCGCTCTGCGGCTTCCCATTTTGGTAACAGCAATCGTGTGCACATTTTCAGTTAAAGTTGCAGATCCAGTTCCTGTGCCCCATAGACCAGCCAAGAGGCTACAAAGACCTTCAAGACCAATTCCTCGACTTAAAACACCAGGTGTTGGCGGTCTGGACGCAACCAACAATGATGATGCATGATATGACCCAATCTAAAAGTTGACAAGAGAATAATTAGAAGAAAAAATGACAGTTCAACGCTGCATTCTATAAATTGTCCAATATTTGAGAAGAGAACTATTAAGCAAAGAGGCAGTCCAGGAATATTAAGTCAATTTACAAGCTTGGAACATTGAGAATATATTTAAAGCAAGTATCCGAGTGTGTCTGAAAGCAAAAGTGCAAAGAACCACAATGCTTGCTCTAAGTGAAAACCAAGAGGTTATGCGCACACTTGTCGAAGTGCGGCACACAATATCAAGAATACAAAACTTATCTAATACATCTTTTTTGTTTGATCAAGTAATAAGAATTATCTAATACATATGAATTTAGTACTTGAAACATCCAAACTCTATGATTTTGAAATTCCACTACATAGGCTACACGAAGCTGAGGGTGTTCCATTCGTTCAGATTGCAAAGAAGTCACCTGCTGGGACAAGGGGTAATAATAACCCACAACGCTGCATTAAGACAAGATGCACAGATTACCAACAAGTCCGCATGTGTGGCCTAGTGGTCAATGAAATAGGTTGGGAACCATGGGGTCGCAGATTCAAATCCCAGCAGAGACAAAAACATTAGGTGCTTACTTCCCAACAGAGATACATGGTACCCTGTTGCTGGCGGGAGATGGGAGGTATTAGTCGAGGTGTGCGCAAGCTAGCCCGAGCAACACGGTAATAAATAAAAAGTTCTCCTTGACCAATATATTTTCCTCAAGTTGACTCATCGCACAGTGATGCAACCTATGTTGCTCGGACTCTTCAAAATGCCAACGGGTGCGTATCGGATTCGCCAAAAGTAGTTTATCTTTGAAGAATATGAGACTTCTGCGGCATCAAAAGTGAAGAGTCCGCGCAACTAAGGATGAAACCGAGTTGAGGTCTATATTAATGTCAGACAGCTCTTAAATAAGTCTCTGCTCACAAGATGATACTACTGAAAATGCGATATTTTAGCGATATTTTAGGAGTAACTTGTTACTATAAAGATAAGAAAACTAAAACTCAACAAGGAAACAACTCACCGAATCCACAGATGAAATTATGGATACTACACACATTACTAGAGCCATTTTCCAGTGGAAGACGGGCATACCCCATTGCAATGGATAAGGGAATCTAAACCACGGAGCAGATCCTAATGCATGTAAAGCATCAATACGACAGTGCTTCATCTTAGGGATATTCTCTCTGCAGTGATCGGATATTATATTTAATACTGGTGCATTCATATCACAGCCTTTATAGCTATATACTCCCACTGCCGTCAGAAGGAAAGCTACGGCCCATGTTATTGCTAGACCCAATGGAACCTGCACATGAACATGAATGCATCATTAGAGGAAGGTGAGCAAACAGAAAAGGAATAAAAGCTAAAAAGTAAACCACAGATTTACCGCGTAGATGAGAAACACACGATGACCAAGAACAGATATCTTACGGAGGTACTGCATGACAAGAAAAGATTTACATTGAAGAAGTTAGACATTATATACTTGAAAAAGAAAATGTTAATCTGATATACCTTGGCAGAAAAATAAAGGAAAATGTCGTGACCAACATGTCTGCACCACTACTGAGACATTTCAGTTGTTTTACGTGATACAGGAAGATATCTAAACAAGAACAACGTGGCAACTTACAAGAGAGAAAAGAATAACCAACAATATCTGCACCGCTCCAATTTCAAGACATGTACCAATTTGTGGGAAACCGTAACTGTAGAATGAAAGTCCAACAGCAGCAACAGTAGGAGCCACAACCACAGGATTGATCAACCTAGACCAGAAAAGGGAAAAACAGTGTCTAGATTTATATTTCCACACCATGTTTGAGTCCAAAAATAAGAATATTGAAGAATGAAAAGAAGCAGGAAGCTTACAATTAAACACAAAAGCCTCGAAAGCACAAAAACAACGTTAGAAAGGTTATGCTAGAGAAAGCCAAATAAAGGACAAGATTAATTCATATTTCAGTGTGACATCATTCAGTTATTGTTTTTAATTTCTGATTATAACCATGGAGTTTGATCATTTGTTAACTGCATTAGTAAAGTTAGAAACTAAAATTTTCGTAAGACCTACAAAAAAGAACTCCAGAGAAAACTTTAATGACAAGGGGGGAGGGAAAAGAAAGAGAAGACTACGAGTGGCAGTAAAATTTTCTTCCGGACATGTCTTTCTAGAATAGATTTGGCTCAACTGTAAAGGTAGTACAGCTCGGGATCTGTGGTAGGTGCATGTCACGAGTAGGAAACATGAGTTGGTATTTAAACGAAGAAAGGTAGGAGGGGACCCATCACCAATTGTTTCCAACATATATCACTATGTTTTTGGTTGTGTAGCCATTATCCAATGACCAAGAAAATATCATTTTTCTATAAGAACCAAAACTCTACTTGTAAATTTTCCTTGTTCTTTTGTGCCGGGAATCTTAAAGTGAGTCACATAGCTCTTCTTACAATATGCTTCACCATTTAGGATTCAAGAATTAATAAAGTGATTAAAGTCTACTTAAACCTAGAAGAAATAGTTGTGGAGGATTGGTGATAAGAAGAACAACATTCCTTTCTTTTTATGTGTTATCGTTAACTAGAACTTTCTCTGTAAATATGTTACGGCAGGGGAATCAAGTCCATATGCCATCTATATAAGTCTGGTAGTCAATATCTAAAGATGAGACTTTCAAGATTTTCTGTTATTGTTATTGTCTATCATTTGATTCCAATTGTTCAATCATCTCGAGGCAAGAAAGATTGAGACTATCCCATAGACTGAATTATTATTTTGAGAATAATAATAATTCAGTTTATAGGATAGTCTCAATCTTTCTTGCCTCCATAGACTGAATTATTATTATTTTAGTAATAACGATAGACTGAATTATTAAGTATGCTAAACAGCCACGAAGTGTAGAACCCTCCTCAATAACACAACATTGTTAAAGCTCATATTGTTTTCAAGTGATTCATGGCATTTCCTATTGCCCATAAAGAAAAAAATAAATAAAAGGTAACTAAATGAATGATATGGGACCGGTCAAATAAAAATAGGTCCCTCCATGATCCCGATAACAGCAAACCTAGTGTATTCCCACTAGTGGGGTCTCCAGAGGGTAACGTGTACACATACCTTATCCCTACTTTGCAAGGTAGAGAGGTTGTTTCCGATAGACCCTTGGCTCAAGGAAAAGCATATAAAGAAACAACAAAAGTGAAGAAGCCACAACAAAATACCAAGGATAGCACAACAAAGTATTCTGAAGAAAAAAAAAGGAATAACAACAACAACAAAACAATACAATAATCAAAGTACAAGAAACAACAGATAGCAACAGAAATTGAAGAACAAGAAACTACAAGAGTATTACAACGTCTACTAGTATGGAAAGGCCCCACCACGATCATAATACACAAATACCAAAGAAAATAAAATATGAGTTTGGGGGAGGGAGAAAAAGAAGGAATTACCTTCTCAATGAAATCAGTGGCTCAGTCTAACCAATCTAAACTACTACACCTACTAATGGTGTGAAGAAAAAATGTTTGTCCTTCAATTACCACCCTAAAGACCACTCCATTGGAGTCAATTAAAACTAAATCCTGATTTTCCCTAAATTCATCCAACATCATATAGCATCGTAAGCACACGGAACATCGCTATATTTTAGCAGTAAAGAATGCTTGTAGGTCATATTGATCAATCTACTGGGTATAATTTGACCAGCAGAATAGAGTGAAGAGAATTGTCTTAGCTGAGAACTAATGATGATGAAAAGATCCAATAAGCAACAGAATCGACTACTCAGTTTTATTAGCGTCCATGAGGCTCCAAATATTAGCTGCATAATTATGAAAGCATATATTGGCATGGCAGCACAACATGACAACGGAGAAGAATACATACAAATGTTGAACAAGAATTTCTTACCTCACTAATACTGACATCAGCCCACTGTATCCAAGAATTGCTTGAAAAGCTGAAGAAATTATTAAAGCTCCCTGCAACTCCTTCATGATATGCTTGAATTTCTGCAAGTAGGAGACCTTCTTATTACTATGTTTTGGACATGAATAACGACTTGATAGGCCACCAATAATTAGTGCTACTGTTTAATTCAGCGATGAGAAAAGAATCATAGCAAGAGAGAGCTTCTAAACATACATTTCCTTTCAATGCCAAGAACTCGGGGGAGTTAATTATTGCAAGAGCAGGAGCAAGATAAACAAATGAAGGGCCCTGTATCAGAGGTAACCTCGAGCCAAATGACGTGTGCAACAGCGTCGTCACTCCTGACACAAGGAGCACAGTAGAGACGACATTTGATGTATCCTCCTAAAGGTACTAACTTTTATCAGTTCACATCAGTTAAATAAAACAAAACTTACACTATAGTAAACATAGCATGAATAAGAAGAATAAAAAAAGTAAAATACTCACATAGTTACCACCCATTGCTGGAACTATCACAAGTGGAATTAATATCAACGATCCCAATATTGAAAGATAATGTTGAAATCCGTAGAGTCCAATAGGAACTGCAACATATGAACATAAATCAGTAAATTCACTATTAGACAAAAAGATTAAATCTTTTCCACATTGACTGGTGTAACTAATATCAATGCGACCTAATTACAATTCACTATACCGCAATTACATGCTGAAAACAGACAAGTCCAAAAAAACACAAATAGATGGCATTTGATTATCCCATCAACAAGCAATTCAACGGAGAATGACAGCTTTTCCAATCACAAGCTGAATTAATATCAACAATTCCAACACTGAAAGATAATTTTAAATACATAGAGTCCAATAGGAACTGCTACATATTAACATACATCATTTACCTCACGGTTAAGTCTTAAAGATCAAATCTTTTTCACATGAACAGGTGTAACTCATCTTAATTTAAATCTAAATACATTTGCCAATACTCATTATCACAATTACATGCTCAGAACAGAAAAAGGACCAAACCCCACAAACACATAGCATCTCATCATCATATCAAACAAGGAATTCAGTGAAAAATGCTAGCTTTTTCGATTAACTAACATAATCAAACAAAAACTCAGTGGCACCCATAAAAGTGTATCCCATAAGTGAGGTATTTAGAGGGTATAATGTACACAGACCTTACCCCTAACTCGTAGAGATAAAAGATATTGTTTCTAATCGACCCTCGGATTAAATAAAGCATGCAAAACTGTTTGAAAAAGGTGATACATATGTGGGAGCAATAACAACAACGAAAATAATGCGAAATGTAGAGCATTACACAACAAACATGGGAAAGAACAGTAACAACAACATATACAAAAATCATCTCACCAAGACCAGGAGTATCTCTAAGCTCATATTTCATATGTGAATGCCTAGACATAAAACCATCATCATCAACTATTTGTGGCAATACATCCACAACCTCTTCATTCCTCGAAACTCTTCGAGCAGGCTGCTGAGCCACAGCTGCAGTCGTAGCTGCAGCAGCTGGCTCAGCAGTAGCAGTAGTACCAACTGCTTGTCCATTAGTACTCTTAGCCACTCCACCACCACCACTACCACCACCATCAGAGTCTCTCCTTTTCCTCACAGGTGGCTTATCCTTCTCACCTGCAGTTTCCCCATTAACCTTCTCCTGTCTAGGCCTAACCCGACCCGCTTCAAGATCCAAATTCGGGTCGGACTCTCTCCTCCGGGTCGACTGCTGCTGTATCCCAATTTGCCCAGAATCACTAGCATTCGTCTCCCCAGAGAATTTTGGGCGAAACCCAGTTTTCTTTGCCCATGAAGTAGGCGGCATTGCTGCAGATTCCGGTGCAGGTGGCCATGGACCGGGTCGAGGACGCTTATTCGGGTCGGAGCTAGCCATTTTTTTTTCCTTCAACACATAGCTCAAATAAAACTACACTAAACAAACTTTTACCCAAATGGGTATTCGTGGATCTAACTTCTAGCTAGGGTTTTTCAACTTTCAAAAAACAGCTACAGAAAACAAAAAATGAAAACTTTCACATAAAGCAATGAACTTTTTCACAACTTTTTACACACAGTGAAAGGTGTTGGTGTGTGAGAGATAAAGAGAAATGTGAGAGTGAGAATTGTACTACTACACTGCTGGAGCTAGCTAGCTAAGCTTGTGTAGAGAGAGAAAGAAGAGAGAGAGAGAGTGACAGAAGAAGACAATGGTTAAAGAAGAGAATTTAGAGAGACAAAGTGATGAAACGGTGCCGTATGGTTTCTTTCTGTTCTCCACCAAAAATGATGTCACCCTTATCCTTTTTGTTTCTAACGTTCTCCTTAAGAATACACTATTTTATTTTATATTAGAAAAAAAGATAAAAATATCTTTGAATTATCGTAAATGATATTTAAATACTTTTCGTCATTTTTTGCAATATTGATGTCTCGGTCGTTCAAAAACTAAAGCATATATACGTTTTACACTAACAGACATAAACGTGTCATAATCTTATCCATTTGTCTAACATTTATTAAATATCGAATCGACGAATAAGATTGTGTCACGTGTTTCTATTTAGTCTTCTGTTAGAGTGAATGTCGTATATGCTCTAGTCTCTGAATGACAGGAGTACTAACGTTCGAAAAATATGACGGAGGGTATACTATTTACAATAGTTATAGGTATATTTATTATTTTTTCCTTTTATATATGGTGTCGTAAATGAAGTTAATTTTTTTTAATCAGATATTTTAGATTTGAGCTCAAATATAAAAGATCTTTGATCGATAGTTTTGCTTTGAATGGG
Source organism: Solanum sitiens (assembly GCA_016801875.1). NCBI lineage: Eukaryota > Viridiplantae > Streptophyta > Magnoliopsida > Solanales > Solanaceae > Solanum > Solanum sitiens. The sequence goes on from JABWTJ010000563.1 coordinate 508,379, forward strand.
CTCTATACAATGCAGTTGAATTAATCGAACATCAATATAGGCATCGGATTTCAAATGAAAAACTAATGAGTATTTTTATTTTTTATGCATATACATGTCAAAAACCCATTTAATACGAGGAATAAAGAATAATTAAGAAGAATTCATCTCATATATGATTGGAATAAACTTGTGAGAAAACTTATTTTGTTATTTCTCAGCTAGATGAGACCTTAGTACTAATATAAAAAAAAATTATTTATAGTAGGTAACTATGATATTATATTGAATATATTATTGTATAAATAAAATTAGAGATTAATAGTTAAATTGTGTCTATTATATTTATTTTTCGCAAAATAAAAATAACATATACAAATGAACCGTAAGTGATTTTAATTTTACCTTGTAAAGACACAAAAGCTATTTTTAATAGAACGAAATGGTTGAAATGGTGCAAACAAGAGACTTCTTACTTATGTTAATCTAGTTTGGCGTATATTGTCGTAAATTATTAAATTTTTAATGATAATTGAATGACTTTTATTTCTGTATGTTCCTTGTCTCACTATATCGATATGTATTATTTGGATCGAGAATCCTTCAAAATAATTTTATAGAGATTATAAGACATTGTGTATTTTATCTTTCTCTAATTTTACAAGATAGTGTGTATTTTTTCTTTCCCTAATTTTATTTATAGTGTCACATGAAATATGTAATTGATAATGTTATTATTGATTCGAACAATCTAAAATTTTGAAATGATTCTTGCTAATATAAAATACTTACTCTTAAATAGGCCAAATGAAAGCGCAAATCTAAATTGACCTTAATTGGAAATTTAAGTAGTAAATAAATTACGTTAATTATATTTTTTTATATTCGAATGATGAAAAAGATATATATTAAGAAAACAGAGTTTACTTGATATGAATTTAGATTTATCGATAATTATACACAAAAATATTGGACATTTGATGAGGAAGACTAAAATATCTTTTCATTTTTATTTATTCATTTTTAACTTGACATAATTATGCAAAAATAATAAATTCTTTGAATATTTTTATTATATCATTTTTATGACTATAAGTTATTTACTGATATTTAAAACGAAGATAAAAATTAAATATATAATAATAATCTTTTTAATTTTGAAATTAAACTAATAAAATTAAATAATTATTTTAATATATAGAATAAGTAAAAATAGATTGGTATTATGGAAACTATTTTAAGACCAACATTTAATGTTATGATAAAGTGGATCATATTAATTGAAGGCACGGATATTGCAAGTAAAACCAAATCCAATACAAAAGGACAAAATAAAATTTAAAAAAATGCAAACTAAAAATAGAAGAACAATAAATATAATACTCTCACTATCCTTAAATGATTGTCACATGTCCCTTGTTGTTGATAAATATAAAAATTATTCTTTTAGTTAACTAGTTTTGTGATTAGCTAAAATGATAAAACTTTTTGACATACATATAAAATAAACCACAAAATTATTGAATTTTATTAGGAAAATGCATAAGTAACCCCCTCAACATATGCCTCATATTTTAGAAACACATTTATACTATACTAAGTTCTTATTATCTCCTAAACTTATTTTATAAATAATTTTTTATCCCTTTTCGGCCTACGTGGCACTAGTTTGAGAAAAAAATGTCAACACACGTTGGCCCACAAGCTAGTGCCACGTAGGAAAAAAAGGGGTAGAAAATTATTTATAAAATAAGTTCAGGGAATAATGGGACCTTAGTATAGTATAAGTGTGTCTCTGAAATTTCGAACATAGGTTGAGGGGGTACTTGTGCATTATCCCAATTTTATTTAATATATAAAATAGAAGTACTATAAATATTTTTAAATTTAATAATAAATTATTAGTTTTATTTTTAATCTATCAATAACATCATAAATATTTTTTTCTTTGATTAACTAAATTTAGATGCAATCTCGGTCTGATATAGTAAGTAATCTCAAACTCTTTTTGGAGCACAAATCAAGAGAAATATTGAAAACTTCTAAACTTAACGAGAATTTAGAAATATTTGTCCCTCGTATTGTAAGATCAAAGGTGTATTTAAATTGAATTGGATCGATAATGCTAATATGGTTCATGCATTGCATTTTTTAATGATTGTGCATGTTGTATCATAGTGGTGATATTAACAATCACATTCGATTTTAGATACATTCTGAATCCGCCACATGACGTAACAAGTGATCTCAAACTTTTGTACGAGCATGAAACTTTTAATTAAAAAGTCAAGAGAAGTATTGAAAACTCTCCTAAACTTGATGAGAATTTAAGAGTGTATATTTCACTCATATTACAAAATCAAAAATGTATTCAAATTCGCTTAGATGATAATGCCTAGTATAGTTCATGCTATGTCTCTATTAGCCATATTTACGATGAGACAACTTCAACCGTTAATGATTTATCAATTTAGCCTTTAGTAAAAAATTTCGTTTTGTAAAATATCTTTCTCACACTTGGTGTTAGTTTGTTACGGTAGAAAATATCTTATCTAGGAAAACAAGTTTTTCACAAATGAAGACAACAAACTTTTCTAAATAAAGTAGAAAGAACACGTTTTATAAGTTTCAAGTTCATATTGGTCATGAGTGAGAAACGGAAGTTGAATTATATGAGATCGAATCTCTTGTTATTACTCAGTAGCTTAATGACAGAGTGTTGTGTCATTCCAAGATCATTGTTTTCTTTCTACATATTCTTTCCATCTCCGAACCTCACTCCCTATTCCATTTTCGTCCACATAATGCTAGATTATATATAAATAATTTTGATATTTTTTTTTACTTGCTTACCATAACACTAAAAAAAATATGTCAATCGCTAGCATCCAACTTAATTGAAGACCTTATTTAATATGAGAAGTAATAATTTAATAAAACACACATTTATTTTCAATAAAATATTTTTTAGTTTTGGACTAATTTTTCTTGTTTTAGTTCTCTTCCAAGAGAGTACAAAATTGCACTAAAATAGTTTAATACTCCATCCTTTTAAAAAAGAATGGTCTAGTTTGATTTAAAACGGAGTTTAAAAAAAGAAATAAAAAATTTTAATCTTGTGATTTTAAATTAAAGTTATGTCAAATGTACTAAAATGCCCTTTGCTCTTGTGGTCTTAAACATGCCGTGAAAAATTAAAGTTAAATTGCTGTCAAAAAAGGAAAAAGGTCATTCTTTTTTAAATAGACTAAAAAGAAAATATAGTCATTTTTTTTAAACGGAGGGAGTAATCATTATTAGTGTATATAGTTAGCACTCCATCACACGAGGATAAGATTGTTCCTCTCTTCTACCTTATTTAGTTGCTTGTTACCTTTTGTATCGTATTATATGAATAGTTTTAATAATTTTTTTTATTATTATTTAAATTTTATTGTATCATATCATTAAGTAACAATAAAAAAATAAGTGATCATATCGTTACTTTAATATTTTTTCCCTATTTTATCTTTATTTATTATATCCAACTTTTTTTTGTAGATTTTCTGTTCAAAATGATGAAAGCCTGATATTACGTAAAGTTGGAGAACCATACAATTTTTCCAAACACAATTTCAAATTTAAACATGATGAAGAGCATTTTTTCCTAAACGAAACAATAGGCTATTCGGAAATTTAAATTAATTGGACTCTAATGAAAACACGGTATAGGAAAAAAAAAAAAAACACTTAAACGTGTTGCACGAATCCCATCTCTCTTCTCCAATTTCTTGTTCCATTTTCGCCGAATTTAGGTTTGGATTTCTGAATTTTGATCAAATTCGAAGAAATGAGCTTTCAAGATCTAGATTCCGGTCGATCATCGGGTCCTCGTCGGAGCAATGTCAACGGGAAGCAAGATGCGACTCAAGCTATGGCCTCTGGAATTTTCCAGATCAACACCGCCGTTTCCACTTTTCAGAGGCTGGTTAACACCCTAGGTACCCCTAAGGATACCCCGGAGCTACGTGACAAGTTGTGAGTTTTTTAATCTGATATTTGATCTGTAAAAATGAGTTTTTTTTTTATTTTTGGGTTATTGTTATTGCATGATTTTGATAGGATTTGATAGTTGAGGTATAATTGAGTTTTTTTTTTTTTTTTGGATTTATAGCCTTTTAAGAATTATTAGCAATGTAGTAGGAGATAAGGTATGCATACATCATAAACTTAGTCCAGACTCCACTTGTGTGATTATATTGGGTACGTTGTTGTTGTTGTTCTGTATGTGAACAAATGTAGTGCGAAGGTATGCATATATCCTATCCTTTCCAGGCCAAACTTGTGTGATTACACTTGGTATGTTGTTGCTGTAGCTGTGTATGTTAACAAAGAGCTTTCATGCATGCGAAATGGCAGCGTCTTATTTATGTTGGAAAATTACAGAGTATAATATCTTGTATACATGGGAAAAATAGACAGTCTGGAGGGAGACATTTGGAAGGAGAAGATAAAAGAACAAACCTATACGTGGCGGTGATGAACTTATTGTAGATGGAAGAAATGGACCATCTACTTTGTTATTTTTTTATCTGAAACAATTTGCAGGTATAAGATATGTGTTTAGAGATGGATGATAAAGCATATTTTCTGGTCTAAGGAGATAGTATCAAAATAAGTTTTGATTTGCAATGCATCTTATGGATGTCCGCTAGCATATGAGCGTGAAACACAAAAAACATGAAGGGTTCATGTTGCACCAAAAGTGGCTCATGTGCTTCACTGACGTAAAGCGTGCAAGTTGAGTAATTAATCATAAGCAGCATGATGACAATATTAGTTAACTGTTGTCTCTTCAAAATCCTTTTACCATAATGAATTCGTGTGTATATATATATATATACAGCACTAGAAAAAGCTATTATTATTATTTCTGATGATAAGGTACCTAGAAGATACCAAAATAAGTACATCGGAAAGAGGAACATCCTTCTAAATACTGAAGGAGTACAAGAGATCTAATAGTGAGACAATGAAGTGGGTTGAGAATCGTGAGGTCTCAGGTTACGGAAGCAAAAACACGAGGCGATTTCTTCTCGTTTGTCCTAACCTTGGTAGATTGAGTTACCCAGGTACCTGGTGGAGGGAGGTAAAAGGTATGCCGTGAAATTAGTTTAGGTGCGCTCTAGCTGGCTTGGACACCATGGTTATTTAAAAAAAGAGAGATGAGAGATCTAGTAGTGAGTCAAGATCAGATATATGAGCCTTCCTACACCATAGGTACACATTTTTCAAACACCTAACCTGTTCTATGCCGTCTCTCTTGTCATTAGAACATCTATTGTTCCTCTCCGTCATCCCAATAACCAAAAAAGCTGACTTGTATGGCCCTGTATTAAGAGCTAAATCGGCTAAAGATATGGGTAAGTAAAGCAGAAAATGCAAGCAGGGGCCAGGTGATAGCAATCCAGTATTGTCTGTTCTCCTCTGATATATGACTGTTCATACCATCTGCACAGGGCAAGTTTTATGCATCATGGCATGATCCAGAAAACACCAAAAATGGTAAGAAACATAGTCCAGATCTGTCTAACACAGTGCTTCTATTAGGTGATATGAATAACCGTTTCATGTTTACATGTGTATGGTGATGATTTTTGTCCTAGCAGTTTCTTTTCAGAATATCAGTTAGGTAATTGGGTGAATAGGTGCCATAGCCCTGTGACACCAAAATAATTTTTGAAAAAGTGGGATAGCACTGCAAGGGTTGCCTATGAAATGCCTTCATCTAGACAGGGTGAATGTCTCGCCCCTTTCCCAGTGTGAATAGAGGACTAAGTTATGGATTGGTAACAAGGTAAAACAAGCAGTTTGTAGGGTGGGTTAAGGCAATGTATTGATCTTTGGGATTTGAGATTGCATGTTGAATCATTGCTTAAACATATATTTAATACCAGCTTTGCAGTCCAATGTTTGTATTCCCCAGCCCAACTTAATGCCGCAGCAACAATTATATTGTGTTGATGAGCTGAAAGGTGGTAACTACTTTTTAGGTTGTAGTTCCATAATGGGAATAACTAGTTTAAAATAATTTCAAAATTGTTTGGTACTTGTGCTGATTTCCTCAACTGCAGACACAAGACAAGACTACATATTGGGCAATTAGTGAAAGATACTTCTGCTAAACTTAAGCAAGCCAGCGAAACAGATCATCGAATTGAAGTCAGTGTAAGTTTCAAAAAGTGCTCTCCTCTGTTTCTCTGTGTTTGTCTTGGGGGTTCTGCACTTTGATATGTATGTGCAAAACATGTATTCATCTTCTCTCATTACGATTTTTTATATTTTAAACATTTGCCAACCTTGCTTCTATTTCTTGCTCTTCTTCTGTCACACCTCTCTTTTACTTATAATGTGAATTCATTCTTTTGCTCTCAGGCTAGCAAGAAAATTACAGATGCTAAGCTTGCTAAAGATTTTCAAGCTGTATTGAAGGAGTTCCAAAAAGCTCAGAGGCTTGCAGCTGAGAGGGAAACATCATATTCACCTTTTGTTCCCCAAGCAGTTCTTCCTTCTAGGTAAGTGATGGGTTATACTTTACTGGAATTTACTTATAGTAGCCTAGTTAGAAATATGAAGAAGTACATTAAAAGCAACTTGTATCTCAATAATTGATCTTGCTGTTTGATATTCTCAAATAGAACTTCATCCTCTTTTGGTAAACAGTTACACGAACAGTGAGATAGATGTCTCTTCAGATAAAGGTCAAGAACAGCGAGCTCTACTTGTGGAATCTAGAAGGTAAAAATCCGATGGTTTAATTAATTACTAAAATTTTCCAGCAAGATTACTGTCAATTTCTTGATGCACAAGGAAATGCAATTGGTCTTTAAATTTGGATTCAAGGTGACTTCTTGGTCTAGTGTAAATTAGATGGAGGATCGTTTGGTGTGGAAAGAAAACAGATGACATATCAAGCTTTGGGATTTAAGGGTTGGGACTTTGGTGATTTACATTTCTGCAACACGGCGTAAAGTAATGTGAATTTTCTTGTGTTGATTTTCTGCGAAGACAAATTGTTCGGAATAGCTGTTAAATATGATTGATCTAACTGAGATTTTTCTAAAACAAACTTAACTTTTTCGAAAATGCACTTAAGGCAAAGTTGATGTTAATGTGATGGTGTTCAAAATACTGGCTTGTTATCGATTGTAGTTGGAATGCGAATGGGGCTCCTAATACTTTTGTGAGAAACAAGGCATGTTATTCCTTTTTTTTTCCTTAGGTATTCTTTAATTTGTCACAAACATCAATGACGGGAAGTCAGAGGATGATAACTGTAATTCACCTTTAAATGGGCACTGACGTCCAGTGTTATTTGCTTGCAATGACAACATATTTATACTTCCAATTCCTTGTCACTTGCTGAAGTTACAAGTCTTTGATCTCAGGCACATCAAATGAAAGTATATTGTGATGCAAGTGTCATATAAGATCAACGATTTTACCCCCTTTTTAACATATCTTCTTTTATTACAACTTTTGGCTTCGTGATATTTAGTTTCTGTTTTATCTTCCACGTACCTCTGCTGCAGACAAGAGGTTGTTCTTTTGGACAATGAGATTTCATTTAATGAAGCTATTATAGAGGAAAGAGACCAGGGAATACAAGAAGTACAACAACAGATAGGTGAAGTGAATGAGATTTTCAAGGATCTTGCCGTGCTTGTTCACGAGCAAGGAACCATGATCGGTAAAATCACTCTCTTTCATTTTAGCATTTCGGTACTTAGGAATACATATTTTGATGTTTGCAGTTCTTTCTTAGATGATATTGGTTCCAACATTGAGAACTCTCATGCTGCAACTGCACAAGGGAGAACACAACTTGCTAAAGCTGCAAAGACCCAAAGATCAAATTCATCTCTGGTAAATCTGACATATTTCACACTTCTTCATACTAAAGACAAAAGTGTGGGTTTGGTGTGCTTAAGCATGTTGTACTCTATGTTGCCCGGACTCTTCAAAAATGTTAACGGGCGATGTGTTGGATTCTCCGAAAGTACTGCATTTTTGGAAGAATCAAACACGGTGTGGCATTAAAAGTGAAGAGTCCTCGCATACAGAGAGTGATTGACTTTGAAATTTCATCATAACAAGTCAAGTCATGAAATTACCCAAGTTTATCTGTTGACGTATCAGAAAATGAGAAGGGACAAAATATGTGGAAGGAATTAGTGGTTAGGTTATGTGTTTCAAAGTTTGAGAAAATTTCGAGTGGTATTGTGAAGTTCTTTAATATTCGATAATGCAATTACACTCCAATTTTACATCATCCTCATCTGCTACCTGGTATCTGTGCATTCGAATTGGTGATTCTGTTGCCTTCTCACTTTGTGCACATCATTTTCCTCGAAGTGAATAATTTATTGTCAGTTGATTTCTTCACATATTATACTTTAATTTCTGCAGACCTGCTTACTCCTGGTGATCTTTGGAATTGTGCTCCTTATTGTTATCATAGTACTTGCAGCTTAATTTGAAGGATCCTAAACTCTATTAGAAACAACCTCTCTACCCTACAAAGGTAAAAGGTAAGGTCCGCGTATATGCTAGGCTAAGGATAAAGTCTGCATACATCCTACCTTCTCCAAACCCCACTTGTAGGATTACATTGCGTATGTTTTTGCTCTAGAGCATCATCCTAAACTAAGTAGGGAAGATATCTTTGTGACTCAAGTTTTTTGAAGGCTGGACTGACGTAAAACTGTGCTGCCTCGAATCTTTGGTCATACAAAAAAAAAAGGGGAAGTTTGTGTAGGGTTTGTTTTTAATATTGTAAATTTGGTGTTTAGATTGCTAGGTATGTTGCTGCTTTGTAATGACATTATTAACAGGTTTGTCAATAAGAAGTAAAGAGTGTATTTTTTGTGAAACAACAATTGCAGAAAGATCAAGATCTCAAGTCCTTCAAAATTGTGCAAAAAACAAACTATTGGTACATTTTCTCAACGACAACTGCTCGTACAATCACCATCTATCTCCACAAGAACATTCACCATCCTTGAAATGATGGTAACGAATACGATCCCTTATGATGATCTCTCTTTGGTATAACTTTGAGATTAGTTTCATGAAAGAATGACAGTCCTCACAAGACCTTAAGTTCTTCACTATCCTAATAACAGTTCCCGTGTCAGTTCTGATGAGTCCAAAGGACACCGCGAGTTTCTCACTGTGATGGAGAAGCTGAGATGCTTTCTCGTCATCATCTATTTCAAGTAAGACCTCTGAAACTTTAGGATCATAACCTTCTCTTCTAACGTTTTGTTCCATTTCATCCAATTTTGCGTAAATATGTTCTGCTTCAACATGTCTGGAGTCTCCAGCTGTAAATTCATGGACGTTGCCATCAATCTCAATCCTGCTAGACCCCGGTGTCTTCACTAACCCTCTT